>JASDQU010501101.1:75436-110440 GCA_032191745.1 Picea mariana | reverse complement strand
CACATGTCATATGACATGAGAATTATAGGTGTTCGAGAGATTCACAGATTTTAACTCATAGATGCATATAGAATTTGGTATGGGGACCAAGCATGCACTGAAGGGATTTGGAATAGTGCAATTTCAGATGGATTTAGGAGGCACATTGAGAGTGCAGGATGTGTTATGGGTGCCAGAACTCAAGAGGAGTGTGATCTCAGTCTCAATGATTGAGAATAAGGGACTTGACGTAGCGTTTCAGGATGGAAATGCACTTATTATGCCCAGAGGATATAGCTTAGAAAAAGAAACTGTCTTTGGAGTTAGAGAGAGAAACTTGTATAGGTTGAAGGGCCAACATATGAGATCAATTGCCACCAACAGAGTGACAAAGAACAGGGAGAAGGTATCTATGAAGGTTGAGCAACTCCGATGGATTCAGTCTTCAGGTTCATGTGGGAAGGAGGATCCTTCGAAGTCTGTCGAGAAGGATTCATGGTACGATATGGCCATGAAGGATGCTCAGGAGAAGGAGACTTCTAGGCGCATGTTCAGTGGAAATGAGTCTTTAGAGATAGATCATACCATCATGGCAGGGATATCTTTTGTGTCATATGGAGCAACCAATTAGGTGTATTGAAGAGTAGGCATGGTAGCAAATCTGGTAGTGAAGATAGAGAAAAATCTAGGTGGGATAAGTACCTTCCTCACTAAGAGGGAGCGTTGATGTTTTTGGTAGCATCAGACAAGTACTTCCACATAGACATGTGTTTTGTATATGGACGTAGTCAAAATATTCTAGTGTTGAGTTTACTTTAGTTATAGGGAATTTATTAAAGCAAAATTATATTTATTAGTGAATTGAGTCATTTAAAGACATGCTTAGCATGAAGCATGTAATATAAATCTTAAGTGGCCGTGAGAAGTAATCTCAACCATATATCACTTTAGAGATTAGAAATATATTGTAACTCATGATTATAAAAGCAAGGCTAGGGTAAAGGAGAAGCCACTTTGAGAGGAACTTAATTGTGTTGAGGGATTCAACATGGTCGGGACTATTGATGAGAGGTCGAGGTTGATAGACTTGGTGAGAGACCAAGGTATGGACTTGTGTGAGATACACTTGTGAGAGTCTTGGTGAGAGACCAAGGTTGAGGATAGAAAATAAGGACTTCTTCTAGTGAGGAGTGTAGGAGAAAAGACAGATTTTTTCTTACACTAGACTGAGGATATCTCACTGGTTGGGTGAAGAGAGTTCATCCAAGTATTGATGATAAGGTTGGATCACAAAGGACCGTGATTCAAGATATTGATATGTGGAGAAGTACTTTCATCTATAGGTCATACTGGTCAAGGAGGAGAGAGAACAAAAGCAGTCATATGTTGGTTTCAGAGGACATGAGCCACAGGGAAGAGTAGATTCATACAAAGCTTGTTGTATGGGATTTTTGTACACATTTTTGGCTCTCAGTAGAGACAGTCATGGATATCCACAATTCAGAGAAGGGAAAGGCACACAATTATGTAGGACAGAGAAGGGAAAGTCGTGGATGCATTTGGAAATGTGTTGGTACAAGGTCGTACATAACCACATGAGTCTCTAGGTTTGTCTGCAGTGTATAATTATCTCAGTGGGCCATTTTCCTTGTTACGGGAGCCATGATTTGACCTTAATAAAGAATCATTGGACTTCTTTTCCCTCCAGTATTTTTCTAGAGGTTTACAAAATATTATTGGTGTTCTTATGTGCTTGATTTAGTTTCCTTGATTATGCTTTCGCTGCATGTTTTGTTCAGTAACCTAGTTGTTCTTTAATTCAATAAATACATTTTTATTGGAATTAACCGCTATGTGCTAGGTTAAGGCAAATTTCAACATGGTATCAGATCACACCTAGGGTTGAAATAATATCGCAACAATCAACTATTTTACCAATCACAATGGTTGAAACTAAGGAAAACCAAAACCTTCCATGTATGGATAACATGAATGTTCCATATTTGGATAAGCTAATTAATGATCCTATTGGGAATTATATTTCTTGGGTATCTATGGAAACCATGCTAACCTTAGACATTCCCATGTTTTAGGGTCATGGTAAAGAAGATACATCTAACCACATCATAGGATTTTCATCTATGGTGTTCCTCTACCAACATCACAAAACATTCTATAAGACTTAGGTTATTCTGGTGCACCCTCACTCAGGTTTTTGGTAAATCATATATTGAATAAATGATGAACACATTCCACCTCTGATTCCATGGAGAATGTTTTCAAATGCATTCAATTACTAGCTTATCATGATGCAAGAGTTGATATTCTCACCACTTGCCACCAAACTACCACTACTCGTATTAGTGACCATATCGTGAAGTGACATAAAATATGTATCTTGTGTAAGATAGACCTCAAAGGCCCCATCCTTCTATATTCAATTTTTAATTATCTTATCCTTGTTATTTCCAAAGACATCACCACTACCATCCCTCAAATAAAAGAAGAGACCATCCTTAAGGCTTGAAATTTTGACCTTATTTATGCATAGTTAGGGCAATTATGTAGAGTCATTCCCGATCCTACTCCGTAATCATTCATTCAAGAAACCTACACTATGTCCATCTCATGTTGGTGATAATGTTATAGAGTATTCTTGCATTCTTCCACTTAATTTTGTCAAATTAGTCACTCCCATGTTACCATACATATGTCTTACCTTCATAGATTAGGAATCCAAAGATGTCTCACACCAACCCAAATGTTATATATGCTACATTGCAACCTTATGATCAAGGTTGCAACTTCCTATTCAGGGCCTCACCATCCTAATATATTCAAGTTCTATATTATCCTTTTCTTTGTCCCTTTCCAGGACCCTCAACACCTCAACCCTCATCCCAAATCAATCTCATTCAATTATTTTCTTCCTATCCAGGTAAATATTTTTCTTGATAAAAAATGACCAATCCCCAAAAAATTGTATAATAAGGGGAAGAAGAGGAAAGGTAATAAGAGTTATATGTTGGAAAAAGAAGGTATTCCAATAGAGGACAAGCACCTTCACTAACCACTCACACAACCATATCAAATATCAATACACCGATGTTGTGACATGGTAAAACCCCTATAGGGAAACATCCTCAACCCCAGCCAATGCGAACACTTGGAGAAGTTTATTAATGTAAAAGAAAAAGATTACAAAGATATTTTACAAGAGAGTTTCTCACAATCGATCATCGGAAAATGATCCTCCATGTTCTTTAAATTCATATCATGGACCAATCAGGTGTTAAGCCACAGATCAATGTTGTCATTAAGATTGAGGAGAATATGAATCGTCAGATCACTCTATGTCGAGAAAATATCATGACCGTCATATTTCCTAACTACAAATGCATACAAATGCATACTAAATAAACACACTAAGAAACACACTTTTACCTAAAAACACATTAGACAAAGTAGATCTTAACTAATCCTAAGTGTCTAATTATCCTAACATCCACCTTTAAGAACAACTTGGGATAGGATTTAAGGATTTACAAAAGTGACAGAATAGGATAAGGAAGGAGGCATTAGAGCCTATCCATCCTTAATGATAACTTCCTAAACTCCTAACATAAATCGAAGTTTGGAAAATTTTCTTATGTAAGAGAATTTGTGAAAATGTCTTCAACTTGATCTTCTATAGGGAAAAATAACACTTCAATAACTCGATCATGAATTATATTTTTTATAAAGTTCATGTGTATCTTGATGTATTGGTTGCATTGATTTTGAACTAGTTCTTTGGAGAGATTGATGGAACTTTGATTTTTGCACCAACGGCTATTCATATTCTTTTGTTGGAATCTAAAATATGAAAGGATCTGTCGAAGCCACAAGGATTCCTAACTTGCATTGACCACTGCTTGATACTCTACTTCTACTGAAGAAAGTGCAATAGCATGTTGTTTCTTAGAGGCCCAAGTGGTAGGTCCTGCTGAAAACATAACCTACAGTACACTTCTGATCATCAAGGTCATCGTCCGAATCTGAATTAGTGAAACCAAACAATAAAGGAGTCCCCCCTGAACTGTAATGTATCTCGAACTTAATTTTACCTCGGACATACCAAAGTATCATTTTAGTTGATTTCCAATGGATTTCATGGGGTTTTTGCATATACCAACAAACAATACCAACAATAAAGGAAAGAATAGGACATTTGTGAGTCGAGTATAAGAGGCTACCAACTAACTAAGGGTACAAAGTGGCATCAACCTTGGGAGAAGTACAGGTGGAAACAATATTTACTCTAGATTGGAAGGGAGAAGGGGTTGGTTTACAATTTTCCATGTGGAAGCGATGAAGAAGGTCACAAGCATACTTAGAATGTGAAAGAAAAATTCTTTCATTGGTTTGCAAAACTTGGAGTCCAAGGAAATAGTGCAAAAAGCCTAAGTTTTTCATTTCAAATTTCTTATTAAGGTAAGTTTTTACATGGTTTAAAATTTTTGAGTCACTAGTAGTAAGGATAAGGTCATCAACATAAAGAAAAAGGATTATGAGATGGCTTACTACTATCTCTTTCTTAAGAAAGTTGTCCATAGGATATTATGAGAACATTTGGTGAGCTTTCTTAAGACCATAAAGAGATTTCTTAAGGCAACAAACAAGGCTAGAGTCATTTTGGACATAGCCACGAGGTTTTTCCATGTAGATTTATTCTTGAAAATCCCCATGCAAGAAGGAGGATTTAAAATCCATCTTATGGACCTCCCATTTATGTGAGGTAGGAAGGGAAATAAAAAGGCGGATGGAATTCATTTTGGCTACAGGGGAAAAGGTTTCATTATAGTCAACTCCTTCAACTTGGGAAAATTCTTTGGCAACTAACTAAGCCTTGTATCTTTCAACACTTCCATCTGATGCATACTTAGTTCAATGGACCCATTTACATCTAACAATTTTTCTTCCTTTCAGAATCAGTACAATATCCCAAGTATCGTTTTCCATTAAAGAGCGATACTCTTTATTCATTATTGTATCCCATTATGGATGACCTGAAGATTTTGAAAATGTCTCTAGATCATGAGCCTCTAAAACTTGACCCAAAAGAGAAGAGGCGCATTGGAACTATGAACATGTCCAATGCTAATCTAAAGGATCATCGACAAGATCACTAATTGCTTCTCATGTTGAATGAAAACATCTAGGAAGCAGTGGTGTTGTTTCAAGTTCAATGGACTCATTTGGAGGAAGGTGACCAGGAAGAGATGGATTTTCATCCTCATTGTCATCATCTAAA
This sequence comes from Picea mariana, assembly GCA_032191745.1. Taxonomy (NCBI): domain Eukaryota; kingdom Viridiplantae; phylum Streptophyta; class Pinopsida; order Pinales; family Pinaceae; genus Picea; species Picea mariana. The sequence goes on along the minus strand of JASDQU010501101.1, from coordinate 105,168 downwards.
GAAGAAACCAAAATAGAAGAAGGCACAAACTTTGAAGATGGATCACAGGATAAAGAAGGCACAATCGTCGAATTAGGCTTGAAAGCCAAAAGATTTTCATCAAATTTAACATCTCTTCTAATAATAATTTCATTACAATGTGGTTGAAGAAGTATTTAACCTTTGACATATTCTAAATAACCAAAAAATATACACTTCTCACTTTTAGGCTGCAATGCTTTCCTTTTCTCATCAGGAGTGTGAGCCCATGTTATACTGATAAATACACATAAGTGACATACATCAGGTTTAATTTTAATCTATGCTTCTTTTGGTGTTATATTTTTAAGATCCTTTGTGGGAGTGCAATTTACCATGTAATTTGCACATTTGATGACTTCCACCCAATATTTTAGACTTAATCCCTTAGATTGGATCACACAATTATCCATTTATTTTAATGTGCAGTTATTTCTCTCAGCAACACCATTTTGTTGTGGTGTATATGGAACAATGTGTTGAATTTGGATGCCCTATGTAGTGCAGTAACTTGTAAAATTATTGTTCACATATTCACCTCCATTATCTGTTCTTAACCTTTGAATTTGATGGCCATATTTCTTTTCTACAAGGGCCTTGTATCTTAGAAACTTGTCAAAATATTATGTCTTAAGTTTTAAGAAGTAAACCCAAGTACATTTGGAAACATCATCAATGAAAGTCAAGAAATACTTGCACCCAAAAAAAGAAGGAGAAGAAAGTGGACCACACAATTCACTGTGAACAAGATGCAAAGGGCCTGAGGCATGCCAAGAGGCACATTTGTCAAAACTATCCCAATGATGTTTTCAGAGAACACAACCGACAAAAACACCATCTCTGCATGAAACAATAGGAAGACCAGTCACCATCTGTTGATTACATAGTTGCTACAATGAACGACAATTTAGATGATCTAACCACTCATGCCAAAGTTTTCTCAAGTCATCACTATGAGAAAAAAAAAGTGATGGAAAAGATGATGACCAAAAGTTTTCAAACTTGTAAAACCTATTAATATTATAAAAAATTCCAGTTGCAAGAACATGTTGAGGATATTTGAGATCTTTGATTACAACTTGGTGAGGTGAAAACTCTATGGTTTTACCTTCACCTAAATGAGTAATTTGATATATTGATAGAAGGTTACAAGAAAAACTTGGAACACACAATACATCATTGAAATGACCATTATCTACCTGAATTGTTCCATATCCTACAACACTAAGAGATCTATCATTACCAACAAATATTTTCTTGGTGTTACATTCATTTAGAGCAGAAAATATTGTTTTCTCCTTATCCATATGATAAGATTCTCTATAGTCAATAAGCCACTCATCAAAAGAAGAAATAGAAGTTGCACTGAAGGAGAAACCATAAGCAGAAAGTGTATGTCCATGATAAGAAGAAGAAGAAGTAGAATCAATATTGATGTTGTGCTTCTTCATCATTGCTTCTAAATATGTCATCTTCTTGAAACATTTTGAATCATCATGACTGTCTTTCCCACAAAAGTTGCAATGTCTGTCAGTCTTCTTATTTTTATATTTTTCTCTTTTGTCACCATTAGGAGCTGAAGTTGTTTGAGTGGGTTTGGGACCCTTGTTTTTCTTATTGTGGTGAGGATGTTGCTTCTTGGGAGTATTTGGTTTATTGTTTTTCTAGGATACTAAGGCTTTGTTGGAGGTACTTGTAGTGCTGGTCACTCCAAGTTGTACAAGCTTATCTTTCTCTTTAATCAGAGCATCATAAAAGGACTCAAGAATGGGTTTTTGATAAGATTTCCCTAGAGCTGCTCTCATGGCATAAAAGGTATATACAAACACATAATATGCACTCCCTAGTTTAGAAATAATAATATAGATGCAACGCTCTTCCTCCAAGTTTGTGTTACACTCTTCCTATAAAATTCTAAGTGTTTTAAACTTAGGTAGATAGTCTTCAATGGAATAAAAATCAATTGGACTTAAAGTCAATATCTAATTTTCTAACCGATGTGCTAAAATAATATTGTGTTTACCAAACACAAATTCATGCTTTTCCCAAGCTTCATTGGGGTCATCAATTTCTTGAAGGTGGAACCTTAAATCAGGAAAGATGGATATTTTTATCAGTCCACATGCTTTGTCATTTCTATTATCCCATTTGACTTCTTTTCATCATCAGTGAGTTCTTTTTCCTTTCTGAAGGTAATCCGATACAAGATTTTACTTCTTAATAAATCCTCCATATGGGATTTTCATTGGAAGAAGTTGGTGGTAGTAAAAAAAATATCACTGGAACAAGCCATACCAAATGTGAAGATAATATGGATTTAAAAAATGAAAATGATGATTTGGATGGAAAGATCTCAAAAACTTAGGCTGTTTTTAAAAAAATGGCACTGAAAATGGACTTCGGATGTGAAAGTTATTCCCTTAAAAAAAAAAACATAAATGGTAACCAAAGAGCCATATGGTGATACCCCTCCAAATAAAATCACTTTTACAAATAAGTTTCTTTATGAAGTGACCCACTTTTATAAAAAGAAGCACTAATCACTTTTACAATGAAGTTACTTTATAAAAGAAAGTTGCATTCAAAATAAAAAACTTTAAAATAAAATATTAAAGCTACTTACAGTGATTCACTTTTATACTTGAAGTGAAATACACTTTACAATGGATGCATGAACTTTTTCAAAAAAAAAGTAAAAAAAATGAGAGTTGAACTCAAGACCTTTTACTTAATAAGGAAAATTTTAACCAAGTGACCTAGAAAAACGTTATTTTTTTTTATAAGGAGGATTGGGGTTGTTGTTGTTGTTGTTGTGGAAAACGGCCTTGGAGAGCGTGCTTATAAAAAACTATTTTCACACAAGAAAAAAAAATTCTCTTTTCAATGACAACAAGGGTTATATCTCAATTAGCTTACCTGGAAAATGCACATTTTTCTATCTATTTCAGATTTTTCGAGATCACAAAGGGTGTAGGGAAAAGAGAATACGCAGATCTAAAAGAGTAGAAACTCAAAAAAATACAATATAAAATCGAAATAATACTCTTCAAAAATTTAAAAAGGGTGTATTCAGGCTTTATACCTCCAGATCTAACTAAAATGGTCGTATCTTGGGAAAACAAAAACCTTTTAGAGTTAAATGAAAATCATTCATGACTGAAACAAGCACTCCAAACGCAATGGAATAGTCCTCTCATCCAATAAATATACGAAAATGGTAGAAACTAGATATGATGAAAATCAACTTCATGATCTCGTACTACAATGGGAGCGAGTCTTCAAATAGGATCTGATACCATGTTTGAAAACACAGGTATTCCAACAGAGGAAAAACACCTTCAGTATCCACTCACACAACCAGAGAAAATAAAAACACACCTTTTTTTTTGATGTGGTAAAACCCCTACGAGGAAAAATCCACGGCCCCAACCAACGCAACCACTTGGAGTAATTTATTAATGCAAAAGAAAAAGATTACAAAGAGATTTTACAAGAGAGTTTCTCACAATTGATCATTGGAAAGTGACCCACCATTCTCTTTAAATAGATATCATGGACCAATCAAGTGTTAATCCATGGATCATTGTAGTCGTTAACATCAAGGAGAATATTAACCGTCAGATCACTCTATGTCGAGAACATATCGTGACCATCAGATTTCCTAACTACAAATGCATTCTAATGCATACTAAAGAAACACACTTTTACCTAATGACACATTAGACCAAGTATATCTTATCTAACTCTTAAGTGTTTAAATATCCTAACACTAGAACCAAATTCAAGAGATTGGGGACAACCCAACCAATCAAATTGTAAATGTTGGGGGTAACCCCAATGTTGCAAATCATAATTAGGATTCCAATAATCTACCCAATAAAGGAAATAATAACCAATTTAGAACAAATTACCCTTGTGTTAGTTGTAGTCAGTATGGGAATTACATTCATCACTACCCTAAGTTACCCAAGTTTCATCATTTGAAACAACCAATGACTAGTTTTATTACTAATGCCACATAGGGGTTGGGCGGAACCCAACAAGGCCATCCTCCTATTTTGTAGTTGGTAGTGTTGCAAAAAACATTCCCCATGCAAGGTGTTGGTGCAGGCCAATTTTGGGGAGAATCAAGGAAGTTTTGAAGGAATCAAAGAAACACTGGAAAATAGGGGAGCACGTAGGAAATAGAGGAAAAGAAGCACCAAAAATAGAGGAAAACCAGTGCTAAGAAAAGCAGTTACAAAGTGGATAAACTGTTGCAGAGTAGTTGGAAATTGGACAAGCATCAACTTGGAGAAACGGTTGGATCGAGGACCAGTCGAGATTAAGTCAAGAAGAAAGTAGACAAACCTAATCCTCTTAAGGTTAGGGTTTTTGTAAGGGCTTTGTCCCAATTTTTGTATAAGTAGAATGTATTAGGACTATGAGAAGTTGGTCCTTTTTTGTTAGTGAGTTAGCCATTCCAGATAGTCTGATAGTAGAGTGGTGAGAATTTCTCAGAGTTGTGAGAGTTATTTCGGTATGTGGAGATCAAATGTAATGCTAGAAGAATTATATAGTGCACAACACTAAATTTTGCAAGAATATGAATAAAGATCCCAAGTGTTAACTCTTTGTGTATGTAGCCCCAGGGTGGGGGGGGGGTGAACCATGATATATCTGCATTTCGTGCGAATGTATGCAGTGTTTTTTATTGTATTTTCTTTAGTAATTTTATKATGAAGATGTTAAGTGATAAATGAAATAGCACTGCGCAATAAGAATAAACTAATGGAATCTGCAGAATAGCTCTAAATAAATGAATTTTATAGATATTGTTTAAATAATAATCTTATGTTATAGTAGATAAATACTTTTCATTGAACACATGCAKCTATAATGGTTAATTAAGTCCTATTAGAATAGTTGTAACAGTGGTCTGGAATAAGATCTAATGAGGGTTTGAGGGATAATATTGAGTAGATCCAATGCCTCTGAGAGAGAAACACATCCCATCCAAGGGTTGTAGACATATGAGTCCTGATTCCACCCATAGAAGCCATCTCAAGTGAGAATGTGTAGTTTCACTCTATGCATTGTGTTTCCTTATGGTATCCAGAAGGGCCAATGGTCGAAAGGGTTATTTGTAATCCTATAGTTAGAACCTGGGTCATCCCATAGTAAACCAATAATGGTTTTGTTGCTGGTTGGAACTCGGAAGATTAGATCGTGAGGGATGTATCACACATCATAGCATTAGGGATTAATATAGGGGATGTTTTTAGGTTGGAACCCCATGAAAGAGGATATTGAAAGATGGTTGACAGTCTAGGAACTAGAGTTTTCCCATAAAGATAATATAAGCTCTAGGATTAAGCCAAAAAAATATTTGGAAAGACATGTATTCAATGAAATACACAAGAGTTTCTTTAGTGAGTTTCCCATACTATTGTAAGAATGGATGACATGGTTGAAATATACCGATTCGACAAATAGATTTATATCAGTGGAGTGGACAAAAGAAAGTATCACATAGTTGAAAAGGGTAAATAATATATTAACGCGTGCAGTAGATTTCTCACTAGACAACATTGTAGTGGGGTGTATCACTGAGTTCGTTGTAGATACATCAAAGTCTTATAGTATATAAGAGGAGTTTCTTAAGGTTCCAAGGGGAAGGTACATCAGGTCATTGTACACTTCAATCAAAATATTATTGCATGATAAAGGGGTATTAACCATGGAATTAGACAACTAAACTACCCTACGTGCATGGGGGAGTTAGGGGAAACACTGAGGAAGGTCTGAGATGGAGGGGGAAATGGATAGAAAAGAGAATAGTAAAGATAAATATCCCATTATGATGGATCAAGTGGATATCCAAGAAATTATGTAAAAGGCAGGAACAACGCGTAGTGGCAGACCCTACCAATATAAGATTAATAGGAAGAAAAAAGAAGTAGCCGAGAGGGAAGACTTGGAGAGTGATGAGGAAGAGGTAGAGCATATTCGTACTGTGGATCACATTGAAGAAATATTGCATGCCACATATGAAAGAAATACTAGAGGTGTAAGATCCAATAAGGAAGAAGATACCCCTGTCCAGATCCGAATCAGTGTAGAACCTACAACCCCATGTAAGATTAACACATCAACAAAGAAATAGTTGTTTGGAGAACCAGTGACTGACGATTAAATAAATCTAAGAGATCATACTAGAAGTGATGCTACAAGTTGAATTACCAACAACAGTATAGGTATTGGTACAAGTGGAAGTACCAGTAGTAACACTAGTGGGAGTTCAAGTCCGAGCAACAGTGCATAGATAGTAGTACCGCACAGAGAAGGTAAAAAACATTCAAAAATGGCAAGCATAGATCCAATGATAATATTACTAGAGTTTCATGGGGATGGATCAAAAGTCCTAGAGAAGCACCTATTCATGTGTGAGCAAATATGAGAAGAAAAAAGAGTCACTGATGAGGCAACAAAAGTAGCGCATTTAGCAATAGCATTCAGAAACCGCACACTAGATTGGTATATGAGTCTAGCAGTAAAAAATCCACAGGGTGCACTAAGAACAGTAGCAGATATTGAGCAGACATTGATCACGGAGTTTCAGAGGCCAAAATTAGAGGATCATTTTATGAATGAGATGATTGAGGTTAGATAAAAACAAGGAGAATCCATATGGGACATCAACAAGAAGTTAAAGACATTGAAATGTAAACTGAAGTATCCCATTTCTAACATCCAACATAGACAATTATTTATAAATTCTATGTTACCACACTTTAAATATCCATTGAGACAACAAAAATTTCAAACCTAGGCAGATGCACTGCAAGAAGCGATGTAGTTAAAGGAGAATCAATATAAAAAGACATATCCAACTATCAAGGATTTGAAAGAAGATCTGAAGAACTTGACAATTTAATTGAACCAGAACAAAAGTAGGGAGAAAAGAGAAGCAGTTTGGTGTACCCTATGCAGATCATGCAGATCACAGGGACATCACAAGAATGAGTTTCTGACATTTGTGCAGTACTTGGGAGTAGGGCTACCGAATCGATTTCCTATAGGATGGCCTTGGTGTGATATATTAAAGACACATGGGAATGATCCTTATCACTTCCCTATGATGCATAAGTACAAGAAAAAACTGAAGAGTACTTTCTGTAAGTTTTGTAAGTCAGTAGGACATGAAAACAAAAATTGTAGAACTCTGGAGTTAATGAAGGAAAGAACCTCAAATGCATACAGGATGCAGTTTGAGTTGATGGCAGGATAGACTATGCCATAGTTTGTAAATACACATCAATTTCAAACAGTGACATAGTTTTAGCAACCCCTGCAATATACTCAAGCACCACATTATCATCAACATAATATGGATCCACAAGGGAACAAAGGAGGATTCAAAGGTAGATGAAGAGAAGGAATAGGCAGAGGCAGAGGGCCTATTATCTTCAATAATTTTCAATATCAAGGACACTATGCCAGAGATTGTCCTCAACCAGTAGAAACATGTATGTATTGTCGCGCAACAAATCACTTAATAGAAGAGTGTCCGAAGTTAATGACAAATATCTAGGAGAAGAGGAATCTAAACAACCAAAATTTTCAATGGATTGCTATAGAAATAAGGGATCCTGGGAGGAACATCAATATAGTGAATAGAGGAGGAGTGAATAAAAGAGAAGATGTGTAGGATCAGAAGAAGGAATCTCAGTGCTGGATTTAGAAGAACATTCAGCCACAACAACAGTTTGATACAAAGAGGGAGAAGGAAACTTTCAAGGAAGAAAAGAAGGAGTTTCTGAAGGAGAATGAAGAATCCACATAAAACAATGCACATAGGTATGATATTCCTATTTTTTATATGCCTAAGTCTTTTGATCATACTTACAAAGGAGAGAAGATAGAGAAAGTAAGCAACTTACAGAATTTTTTGGAATCTTTCTTTAAATTACTTAATGATAAGAATTCCATGGATTTGTTTAAAAATATGTTGGAGAAATATATTATAGAAAAAGGGATAAGAACAGAACCAAATAAGATTAATCATGTCCATAGAAAGAAAAGAACTAGTAGAGAGTTCAAATTGAATGAAAATATAGGAGACTTTAATATGGGAAATGTTATCCTAGACTTAGGATCAGATGTCAACATCTTTCCAAATAAGACTTGGGAAGCATTGGGAGAACCTACACTAGGGTATTCCAATATGAAATTGAAGCTAGAAAATCAACAAAGAGTGATTCCCATAGGTATATTGAAGAAGAAAACAATGGATCTAGATGGTGTGTGCAACACAACATATTTTGAAGTAATGGATATGGTGGATGAGTCTATACCATTTTCAACACTATTGGGAATTGATTGGGCCTTTGATAATCATGCCATAATTAATTTGAAGACTAGAATAATGATATTTGAAGTTGAGAACTTTAGGTTAGTAGCACCTTTAGATCCCTCATATTATGAAAGATATGTAGAACATGTGCCTGGCAGTGTTCTAGAGGATGATTGATCTGAGATCTTTTCATCGTGACTTATAAAGAATTGTATTAAATGATCATAAATTAAAGTGCACCATTAAAGAAGGGAAAGCTTAAAAATGAAGAGACATAAGAATCATATCTGAACACAAAAATTCGGTAACAGAGTTCATCCCTGGTGGACTACGTCTTCGGGTCCTGCTCTCAAATGGGTAGGTTCTTTCATTAACTCAGCAAAAGAATTTTGGCAAATACATGAATATACCTCATTCTGAAATCAAGCTACAGAAATAATGCTCAGATCAGAAAACAAACATCACCACTAGATTCATGGTGTCGAACTACCAAAAAATGACTGTCTCCATGCTCCAATCCGACTCTCACACTCCCAGGCCCAAGAGGAAATTTGTCTTGGTTTTTGTGCCCTTTGCACTTGCAATTATGATAGTCTCATCTCGAAATCCATGCCCGCAGTTGTACAGTATGGTCGTGCCTCTCTCCCCCAACTATGGGTGGATTTTCTCTTTTTAAATAACAAAAATGGTGGATATACCAAGMAACACTGATAGGCGCGTTGGTTAGGGTGAAGTTATGAATGCGTTGGACTAGGCGGAGTTTTCGGGGTCGAACTCGCTGGACTACATTTTGGTAGTTGGTTATATGTGTGTGTGTGTGTGTGTGTGTGTGTGTGTGTGTGTGTGTGTATTACATTATCCCGTCCTCTGCTAATTTTAGCAGTCTAGTAGAATCTCTGCCAACGATCACTTAAAATTGGTGTGGTCTGCCAGATTTGGTGGAACCGCCATTTTTTAAAAACTAAATTAGTTTATGGGCCAACATTGGGCATTCCTGGGATGCCACGTGTCGCTTGATGATTGATCCACATGGCACCCACTGATACTCCCACCTATATGTTGATGTGGTTTATCTGTCACTATCGTACTAATAGGTGGCACTCTCTAGGTGGTGCCACATGGCATCTGTTGTAGGAAAATCTCCCCGCGGACAGGTTAATTACCTCAAAGAGCTTGATCCTAACTCTAAGACAAAAAATGCTTAACGTGGACACTGAATTCCTTTCAAATCTATACAAACTAACACATGAGAAGGAAAGAGAATAGAAGTACCTCTTTATGGACGTTTGTCCTTGCATGCTCCAAATTGAGCTCTGAACTCTCACTCCTCGTTGAGTCCTATAGAAAAACAAAGTACAATCACTTCCTACTCTATTGATGTTAGCTTGAAAACAGATCTATCTATCAATGATAAGTTCATGTAACATCAGACACAAACTAGAAAGAAACAGGCCAAGCGTGTCATATTAATGAGAATAACGAAAACAATACTTACAATCATAGATGCGAATGCGACAGCTTCGTCAAGTCCCTTTCATCTAACCCTTTCTCGAAAGATCCACAACCTGGATAACAACAACTTCACTGATCACTCTCCTTTGGCTGACTGTGTGTTTCCTATGAGATCATAGGTTTCATGCTAGCAATTCTTCCCCCTTTTCCAGCACCACTTATAAGATCATAAGTTTGGTGTCATTCTCCTTTTCCAGTCTCTCTTTCACCATTAGAAAGCTTGCTTATATAGCCTTGGAGAGGCTCAACAATCTTGAGATATCCTTGGGGAAGGTGAGGATTTTCTTCCTTTAGTTGAGGATCTGCCTTAAGATCATGGTTGGACTAGGGATTCAAATCCAACTGCCTTCCAAGAATGAAAAGATCCTTCCCCCATTCATCTCAACAACTTAACTACTGCCCAGAATAGGTAACGCTCCCTCAAAAGGACCATCAGAGCATTGTAGCGCTCCCTAGTAGGCTTTAGGGGGGTGCCAGCGCTTTCAAAATCTATAGCGCTCCCTCAAAAGGGCCAGGGGAGATTTATAATGCTCCCAGACAGTGTAAGGGGGAGCGTCGACGCTCCCAGAAGAGGTATAGGGGAGCGCTCTCCTTCAAAAGCTAGTTTTTTTAGTGTTTTCAGATGGAAAAAGGTTTGCAAGCCTGCTGACTCATTTCTCCTCTTCCAAATCAAATGTTTGAGGTGTTTCAAGTGTCCTTCTCATGTTGTTATGGGCACGACATAGGCATCATGGCAGTATGATTTCTTTGACACCTGCGACACTTGTGAGAAACATGCGACACTTGCAACCTTGTGAGAAAAATGTGACACTTGCGAACTTTGTAATGACGACATTTGCGACACTATCAAAGTGAGTATTTTTGATGTGTAACAGATTGCCCCCCAAAGTATGAAGTTAGAAGATAGGAACTGATAACTAAAATGCTTTGTAGACTTTCAAGCAAGGGTATAGACTTGGAGAACCTGACAGAAGCTTCACACAAACATCCAACAAATATCATGACATATTTCAAAACCCAAGGCAGGCATACCTATTCTTGGGTGATCAAGAATTGCAAGATATGGCCGCCATAAAATACATCGCAGATCCATAATTGTATTGATAAAAGGTATAGCCACTGGGAATACAATGTGGATCTATACTCTGATGACTCGGACTGATAGTAGCCATGAAGAATACACAGTGGATCTACGGGATGACAAGACATAGCCACGACCAATACAAAGTGGATCTATGTAACAATGTATGTGTCATTTGTCTAATAAAAAGTCCTTTGCAACCCGGGAAAAGCATATATCAAAGTGATTACTCAACCCAGGGTCTTCTTATCGATCCCAACGTGGTACGATTCTAACCATGTGAATAGATATCTTGATGTCGAACATGGCAGAAACCACTTGATTACTGGTCAATGATGTAAACCGTTAACGAGCGTGAGGGAAATCAGCATTAATGTCAATGATTCCCAAGTTACCCTAGTACATTCCAACGAATGTGAATGGATGAGCTGGAGTTGAAGATCCGTGGAATCATTCAATCAGAGGTCAATGATGTAAACCCACTGTTGAATGTGAGGAGGCCTGCCATTGAGGCATGCAGGTCCCCAAAGTACTAACTGGTTTCTAAGCCTAATTCCTGGATAATGTGTTGAAGTCGACAGGAATAGACACGTCGAGGGAGGGCCTTGATGTATCCCCCATCAACGATACGAAATGGACATGGAGATGTAATTGGCAGATCAAATGGACATGGATTGACATGGGTTCTGAGGCAATATATTTGGGATGGCTGACTCTAGAGACGGATACTTCCCTTGAATACTGAGGCAAAACAACAAAACATGACATGGACCAAAACTATGCAATGGATACTGTGACTTGCGTCGGGTGACCCAAAGGAGTGAAAGGAACTCAAAGGATTGGCTCAGTGCAGAGGTTCAGCGGATTATGATGTATGCAAATGAAAAAGTGTCGTGTTCAAGGGCGACTCTAAGAATTGCTGGATAATGTTCTCAAGAGACTGCTTGGCTTGCTTCTTTCAATTTTTTCCCCCATCCAGATAGACGAGTACCTCTTTTTGATTTAATGAGCTCGAGGAGGATAACACATGCTCAATGTAACTCACCTTCGATAAGTTCCTCTTCCTTTGTTTAACGAACCGGAAGAAGTAAGGGTTCGATCCCGTATGGGCCTATCGATGTGTGCTTTAGCGAGTCCAAAAACATAAAACTCGAAGGCTTTTCATGATTATAGAGTCTGGAAAAACACTCAACAGATAACTCTTTCAGTTCCTTTTTCGTACAGTAGTCTAACGAGACCAAAAAAGAGATAAAATATCGCTCAAAAGATGCCCTTTCAAACCTTTTAATGAGCGTGAAAGGAAGCAAGATCACTCAAAAATATTTTCATATTTAGAGAGTCTGAAAAGAGTTTAAAGATGACTCCAGGGGGGCTCCTTTTTCTTGTGTTCGTGTATCCGTATGGGTTCGAAAAAGAGATAAAAGTTTACCCAGTTGCATTCTCATGTATTTACGAGCATGAGAAAGAAAAAAGACTAAGCTCGGTATGCCCCCAGCTTGAAAGCTGGTGACTTGACTCTAGAATGATCATCAAAGGTTGGAGACATGCCCCCCAAGATTCAATTCATTCACCGACTTTGAGGTTGTCACCAATTTCTGTGCTAGATGGAGAAAAAGGATACAGGTGGATGAAATGAAGGTTCAAAAATGAGACCTGATGAAAGACTCGACTCGACATCTACGAGATCTGGCGAAAGACTCAACTTGAAGGGAGAGGTGATTGTTTCATTTTTTAACGAGCTTGACATAGGAAAAGAACTATGCTCAAAGTTCCAGGTTCGATCCCCAGATTGTTGTTTCATTTTTTAACGAGCTTGCTACAGAGAAGAAGACTATTCTCAAATCCTTTGTTTCATTTTTAAACGAGCTTGCCATAGAGAAGAGAAACTATGCTCATGAACTCTGTTTCATTTTTTAACGAGCTTGCCACAGAGAAGGGAAACTATGCTCGTTATGCCCCCAGCATGAAATCTAGTTGCCTCTGTTTCATTTTTTTAACGAGCTTGCCACAGAGAAGAGAAACTATGCTCGTGGTTTCGTCCGGATCATGGATTCCAAGAGGATAATTCTCTGGAAGGGTACCATGTCGAGGGACAAAACTTGGTGATGGCTTCTAAGAGATCTTCGTCGGATGGAAGATGATAACTCTGGAAGGAACACATGTCGAGGGTCGCGATAGGAGTAAGAAGATCAGGTTCCAATAATCCTACCGAAGAGATCACCATGTCAACTACCGGATCCAAATCATTGGAAGTTGAGGTCATGGGAGAAAACACCACATAATTGACATGCGGTGGGGGCGATACTATCTGCATATAGGAACCACTTAGGGAGGTAACCTAGTCAGGGCCGATGAATGAAAGTTGATCAATAGTCACAATCCTTCCATTGTGAGGAAAAGATATCACACGGAAAAGGGTGGATACAAGAGATTTCATAGCATAGAAATAATCCCGCCCAAGGAGTAAAGAGAAATCCAAGGGGTCTCGGACTACCATGACATCGATAAAGACAGTTTCCCCTCCCAAAGTTACAGGAAACTGAGGAAGGATCCCTAAAGGTTGACTAGTTCTTTTGTTAAAATATAACAGATTCTATGTAACCAGTGCAAGCTGCGGACAACCCAAAGCGTACCAAGCAACAGAAGACAAAATACTAACGGATGCACTGTTTTCACACAATTCGTCACTTGGTGAGCAAATAAAGGGTGCTTACATGCCCAGTTGGGTCTTGCTGAGAATGACAGCTATAGAGGAAAGGGTTAGAAAAAGAACAACAAAACTATAAGAAAGAATTAAATTAAAACAAACTAAAACTATGAGCATATGGAAAAAGAAATAACAAAGACAACAAGACCAATATCACCAATGTTTTTGAGCTGGTCTATTGATGAAATCAAAGCACAATGAAGAAAGGGAATTGTGGTTCCTTCTTCCTCCAAAGGAAGGCTCTTGAGGCCCTCACAAACTTGCTCTCCTTACAATAAGAAAATGAGAATGATGGTGATAGAACTCCTAGCACATCCACTCAAGAGGGAGGTGGATAGCTCAATGAAATGGTGCTAATGTGTTATTTCCAAGGAGTGAGTCCTTAAAACAATCTAAGCAGCATAACATTACATGAAATTCCTTGAGAAAATGATGTTTCTTCATGGCTTTTTATAGCATAGAATTGGGTGATTATGTAACTCCTTTGAGGTGTGAAAAGGGGCTCTTTAGGGCTCAATTAGGTCTTTGACCATCCTACCATGCGGATTTAGCTCAGATTTGATGGTCAAATCAGGTTGGGAGCTGGTCCATAAGTGGTTGGGAGGTTGACCAATTCAATAAATGCATCGTTTAGGAGGTGCGCAGGTTTTTTCGCTAACAGTCGTGCATCATGCGCGCATGCGCGCATTGTACATTTCTGTTCCGTGCATATGCGTGCGCACCCATCTTCTATAGAGCGCCCTTCAATTTTTGGTTACTTTGTATAGTTTTTGACCCTTTTTCAATGCTGTGAAATTAATCCAGTGCCATGAATGAATTCATTCCTGTTTTGACAATGCTGAGTTCTTGTCGCCATGTGCGGACAAAATTTCAATGATAACAGATGCCCCCTGATGGATGAGGTTAGGAGCATACGTGTAGCCGAAATCGATCAATGTTTCTTTTACTGAGAATGTTGTGGTAAGAGAGAGAAAGAGTGGGACCGTGTAGAGCAATCCTTTGGAGAAGAAAGGAACTGGTAGAACCTGACCTTCCAGAAGGTGCGTAACAATATACAACTGTGTACAAATGAGGCGGGCATGCCCCATGCTCGTTTTATGTAACTCTGACAAAAGATGACTGAAGTGTTGATGTAGACAACTGCAGCGCCCTCGGGGGCGGTAATGATAAAGGCAGAAGACAATTATGCAAAGGAACATACTCTGAACAATAGGCAATGATCGCGGTAATAAGCAGCGACGATGATGTGGGCATTGATGGCCCGACCAAGTTCAGAGGTCTTTGGAAAATGATAATAATAACTCCAATAGTCGCAAAGTAAGACCCACCGTAACATGAGAAAGTGTTTGCATCGAATGTTATGGGGGCCAACGACAGCAGGGAGCAATGGTGTTTCACCCTGTGCCGTCCGAGATCGCTCATTAAAATGGACAATGAGAATCAAGATACTGTTGCCCTTCTGGAAAATTATGCTGATGTCAACAAAAGGGGGACGCGACTCCCAGAAGCAAAGGGCTTCGTGAAATCTACCGAGGTGAGGAAGTGGCAGAGGTACATGGATGAAGTCAAGGAGTGGGAAGACTCAAGACTGCCCTTGGTTGGAGGGTGTATGATATAATGCGTGGCCGCAACCATGTGACAAGGTCGAGTGTCAGGGGGACGCCAAGACCGAGGATAAGTTGTTCCAGAGGTGGGACAAGGTGAACAAATTCAAAGGGTAGAGGCAAGTGACCTGTGAAGTACTCTGAAGATATGGATGATGTCGGCAAGGGTAAATGAGAAGCAATGCTCCAACCAAGGGTGACATGGGTTGCGTGTGGCAAAAAAGGAAGCAAGTCGCCAACGGTGACGACAAAACGGAAATGACTAAAAATAAAGGTGTTTGTACAATAAATAATGAATAATTTGGAGAAAAGTGTACAAATACAGAAACGGGTGCCCCAGTGTGAAATGAGTTCCCCAGGGGGGGCAGTTATTTCTTGGAAAACTGATGAAGGCTGGGGTCCCCATTGGTGAGTTTCTGTATGAGGTAGGTGAAATGAAGATAGGTTCGCAGATGGGCAAACTGATGGTGGATGAAATGGAGGGTTCATGATCCTGCGGAGGTGCAGGTAAAAAGAATAGAACCATAAAGCGATGATCTGGGAGTCCATATGGGAAGCTAGAAAAATGAGGAGAAGGAGTATGTGGTTGATTCACAACATGATGAAAGATTATCGGGACTCCCATCCCTAAAGGGTAATGAAGAACAACATGAGTGTCAAAAGTGCAAAAAATGTGCTATGAATGAGACAACTCATGTGGGTAAGAAAGATACTGGGTACCAGTACCGAAGATGAAAATGGAGGTGTGAGTACTGTAGAGCTGGGAATGGGTATCCTAAAGGCCAATATCAGAGGGTGTGACTGGAAATGTAAATGCAATATAGCGGGAGAGACTACATGCCAGTGCTGAGTATATACCTGAAGGAATGATGTTGAGGGTTGATGATCAAGTACCTACACACAGAACAACCAAATACCCAAAGTGAACAATATCTGAAGAGAATCTAAGATATGAGCATGTATCAGATAAATGTGACAATGCGCATGCATACCTGACCATGATATGAAAAAAAAAAGGTGCCCCGGGGGCTCAGGATGAAAAGTGACCCAGGGACAGCTGTGATGTAGGTGGTGGGACGCTGATCCCGTAGCTGAAGACGGTGGTATGCAGTTTTGGTTCGCCACGGTGGTGGTGAAGGTGGCCATTATTTTACAGTGCAGGCAACACAGATATGGCGGCAGATGCCGCAAGTGATACTTTGGTACCCCTATGCTGGGGTTGACTTCTGGAAGGACCCAGACATGGTGATGCCTCCTGGGGAGGTTTTTTACCATTGAGGTACGTTGAGTATTGTGTATGTTGTTGATTTATGTTATGTTTTGAGATATCAGTCCATATGTATGTGATATAGATGCTGATATGATCTGCTGTTGTTGTTTGTTGCATGTGCAGATGTGGCACCTCGCGGGCGTGAGGTGGAGTTGCAGAGAGCGCCGGTTCAGCGAGAGCCAGAGAGACTGCCGTGTGGAGAGAGGCGTCTGTGGGATGAGGCCACGGGGCGACCAAC
This sequence comes from Picea mariana, assembly GCA_032191745.1. Classification (NCBI taxonomy): domain Eukaryota; kingdom Viridiplantae; phylum Streptophyta; class Pinopsida; order Pinales; family Pinaceae; genus Picea; species Picea mariana. Next base: position 88,403 of record JASDQU010501101.1, on the reverse strand, counting down.
AGAGCCCGAGAGGGCAGCAAGGAGGCACCGGTTTGATGACCCTGGTGCGGGGCCATCACACGCTCCTCCGACGGTGACCGGAGATGATTTTGATGATATACGCCATCGTCTGGAGATGGTGTTACAGGACATGCCTGAGGGCATGTGGATACGCATCCAGGATGAGGGATTCCTGGAGCAGTGTGTAGGAGTACCGCCACCATGGCGGTCTATAGTGCGACGAGCAGCTGTGGACGCCTGCCGCCGGGGCAGGAGGGTCCTGTGGGTGCGCCACCACCACCGCCTGGGGCAGGTGGGGGTGAGCCACCACCTCCTCCTGAGGGAGGAGCAGGTGGGGGTGCGATAGAGGCCCCCTGATGTATGATGTACACCTTTTAGATTGTATATAGGCTGGTGAGTCAATTTTTGTACCGAGGTGCGGCACTGGCCTGCGGGCATATGTATTTTTGTATGTAAACATTCGGATGGCCGGAGAGGCCTTTATATATATATGAGTATACATATTTTGAGATCTTGATGTTGTCTACATGTGTTTTTTTGTTGATGATGATGATGTCTGTTCTATCTATATGCTGTGACAGGATCTATGAGATGTTTATGTATGTGTAGCTTGATGTGATATATGCCAATCTAACACCATGTTAGCTATGTCATCTGTTGTTTGATTCAATTGTCTTGGAATATGGGTAAATGTAATGGAATCAAAATGTCGAGATAATAATCTAACCTGCAGGTATTTGCGAAAGAGGCACGGATCACGTACATGGTATACATTGTTGAGCTGGAGAACGACTAGTTGAGAGTCGAGGAAAATGCTAAGGTGTAGAATATGATGATGCTGGCGTCGGTCAGGAGGCCAATGACAGCAGTCTATTCGGCTTGGTTGTTGGTTGCTGGCCCCAAACAAATGCCGCTTGAATGTAGCAGTTCATGTGAGGGGGTGTAGAGAGCCCAGGCAGCCGAAGCGAGATTTTGTGTCCAATGGCTGGTGCCGTCGACGTAACCGATGTGGTAAGCTGGTGGAGGAAGCATCTGCCAATAGCACAAAGGATAGTTTAGATGAGAGGGAAGGAGAAAAAAGATTAAAAAATGCTAGGAAAGAAAATAACCTAAAGTAGCATGACGACATTTAAGCATAAAACTTCTTGAGATACAACCCATTGACGGGTTCCTTGAGTGAGAGGCCGTCGGGGGAGGCCGGGATGTATGCGCCTTTGGTGAGGCAATGTTGGATGATGTAAGGGCCATGCCAAAGTGATTTGAACTTGCCATGGCCAAAGGTATCTTGGGTGATATCATAGGCCAAGACGAGGTCACCTTCGCGGAATTATCGAAGGTTGACATGGCGATCAAAGGTAGCCTTGGATCATTTTTTAGCTTCCTCGTTGTTCTGTAATGAAGAGCGATGATCTTCATCCAGAGACTCCAAGTTCAGCAAGCGCTGCTCCATTGGAGCAGTGTCAGGTAAAATCTCAATTACGGTGCGTAGGGTGGGAATTTCGCACTCGATGGGAAGAGTTTCCTCGACCCCATGGACTAAATGAAATGGCGTGAAACCTGTAGCGGCCGTTACTGCCGTTCGATAATCCCATAGCGCAGAAAATAACATATGATGCCAATTGGTTTTATGTTTATTAACCATGCGCTGTAACATGGTCTTGAGGATTTTGTTCGCTGCCTCGACCTATTTGTTTGACTGAGGGTAATATGGCGAGGCAAACTCGTGAGAGAAGCCGAGCCGAGATGAGAGTTCGATGAAGATCTCATTCTCGAAGTGTTTCCTGTGGTCGGAAACAAGTTGGATTGGTACTCCAAAATTGGATATGACGTGGTTAAAGAAAAAACGCGCTGCAGTGTCAGCGGTATTGTTGAAAGTGGGTATAGCTTCGGCCCATTTGGTGAAGTAATCAACGGCGACAACAATGTATTTGTGACCATTGCTGGAAGGGGGATTACAAGTCATAAAGTCGATGCCCCATTTACAAAAGGGGCCTGCAGTAATGACAGGGTGAAGAAGAGCGGGGGGAGCATGGGCTTTGTTGGCATAGAGCTGACATTGCTCACAACGTTTCACGGCATGAATGCAATCATGAAACAGGGTAGGCCAAAAGTAACCGGCCCAAATGATATTTTGCGCAGTGGATATACTGGAAAGATGGCCCCCACAGGTGCCAATGTGGCAGTCATTTAAGACTTTGTCGGCCTCGTCAATAGTCAAGCAACGACGAAGAATGGTATCGACGCCCCGCCAATATAAGATGTCGCCGATAAGGAGATAGCGGGGGGCCTAATGGTGAATGCACTGACGATCATCTCGTGATAAATGGTTACTGAAATTTTGAGTTCATAGGTAGACGAGGAGGTCGCCATACCAAGGATCATCTGAAGCGATGTAAAAGAGATGTTCGTCAGGAAAGTTGCTATTGACGGGTGCACTGGGTGTGTCAGAGGGGAGGGCTGTGACAAGTTCGACGAGAACGAGGGACGTCTTACTCTTAGGTGTTGAGAACTCGAGGTCGTACTCCTGAAGGATAACTATCCATCGAGCAAATTTTCCATTAACTTGGCGATGGCTGAGCAAATATTGCATAGGATTGAAATTTGCGATGACCTTGGTGGTGCGAAGCAGAATGTAATGGCGCAGTTTCTGGACTGCAAGGACCACTGCAAGAGCAAGTTTCTCTTTGTGTTTATACTTCAAGGGTGGCCCTGAGAGGTTCTTACTGACGTAGTAAATGACGTGTTCACGATTTTCATCTCCGAGCTGGACGAGGACGTCGGCTACTGATACAGCTGATGCTGATACGTAGAGGATGTAGTCACGATTGTAGTCAGGTGCACTAATCAAAGGTGCATTTGAAAGCGCTGCTTTAAGATCGTCAAACGACTGTTGGGCATAGTCGTCCCAGTGAAAGGGGATGTCGTGACATAGTAAGTGGAGGAAACCGTGTGCGCGTATGGCGTAATTAGGAACAAAGCGTCTAAGGAAGTTTGGTTTGCCCTGTAGACTCTGTAGTTGTCGTAAATTCCTAGGAGGGGGAATTTCAGTGATAGCTTTGACTTTAAGGGGGTCCACAGTAATACCACTTTGGGAAAAAATAAAACCGAGGAGGGGCCCTGCGGTGACATAGAATACACACTTGAGAGGGTTCAAGCGGATGTTGTACTGGCGACACCGTTGAAAGATGGTTCGTAAATCATCTAGATGCTGGGTGCGTTTCTTGGATTGAGTGGTGAGGTCGTCCAAGTAGGCGAGGATGATTTCAGCCAGATCATGAAAGATGTATGTCATCGCCCGCTGGAAGGTTGTGCCGGTGTTTTTTAAGCCGAAAGGCATGAAACAGTATGAAAAAGTACCCCACTGGGTAATAAATGCGATTTTGTACTGATCGGATGGGTGGATTTGAATTTGGTTATAGCCAGAGAATCCATCCATAAAGGAGAGAGCCTCATGGCCGGCGCAGTCGTCGATGATCTGATCGATGAAAGGCGTTGGAAAGTTGTCTTTTGGACATGCGTTATTGAGATCGCGAAAGTTGGTGCAGACGCGAATAGTGCCCTATTTTTTGTCGACGGGTACAGGGTTGGAAACCCATGAAGTGTAAGTGATGGGGTAAATAAATCCGGCCATACGTAACTTGTCAATTTCGGCTTTGATAGCCGCGGCCTTGGATGGGTGTAGCGGTTGTTGTTTCTGGCGAACTGGTTTGATGTCAGGCCAGGTGTCGATGCGATGCTCGACAATAGATGGGTCAAGGCCGGGAATCTCCGTGTATGACCAGGAAAAAATATCCCTATATTCCTGGAAGAGGGATTTATATGCGGCGATTTCCTGAGGAGTGCAAGCGGCTCCAATGATGATTTCTTCGACGATGCCATCTTTAATGGAAATGTCGATTTTGATGGTGGGGGAAATGTTGGCAAGATTACCTTCTTCAAAAGCGTCGGGGGCAGGAATGGGATTGTTGAACCAATCGATAGGCCCGGATGGGATGAAATCTTTGGTTTCGACCGCGTAAATGGGGTTTTGACTAGGAGGCATGAGGGCTTCCTGTGGAAGGAAGAGTGCACGATGATGTAGTGCATCCCAGGGAGAGTCCGGGCGTTGTAGCTCTTCCAGTATTTCTTCATCACATTGGAAATGACGGGAATATAATGGATCGTGAGGAGTGATCTTAGTGATAGTGTGATTGCTCCCCCTGCTGAAGAAACAGAGGGGGAATTGCTAGGAGAGGGGGAGGGTTCACTCGACATAAACCATATATTGAGGTACTGAGGGGTACCCGTGGTGGTGGGATGGAGAGTATCCATAGGGGAATGAGCAGGAGAGTTGGGGGGGTTGCGGGGTAAATCCTCAGAGATGTCATCTAAGAACCATGGAGGCGTTGGGAGTGCCTCAGGCTTGGGAGAAATGACGTGAAGATCTGCCAGTGGCGAAGTAATGTCAATTACTGCCTCTGTGGGTCGGTGCAGCAGGTCCAATTGACGTTGCCGATATTCCAAGATCATAGGACACTGGTATGTAAAATGTGCTAATGAATCGCAGAGAGAGCAAGGGCATCTCATGCGTTCATTGACTGAAGTGGTGACATAACAGATGTCAGTGATATTTGAAGAGGACGTAGCAGGGCGTGGGTTGTTCTGGAAGTTCTTGCGTACAGCCGCTAATGTCTGCCGAAAGCATGGCAGTGCTGGGCAATGATGGGTGTAATGGCCATATTCATAACAGATAGCACACACGAATTTAGTCCTCAACCCTTTACTACTGGAAGGCATGGTGGTAGTAGTGGGATTAACAGTAGTGATGGGTGTTGTGGGAGTTTGATTGAGGGGAATCAAATTCTGTAATTCTGGTAGTGATGGGCAGTTGTTGGTTTGGTGACCCTCTTTCTCACATAGTGCGCAAGGTGGTGGGATGCGTGGGGGAAGTGGAGCTGTGGGCTCCTTCTTCTTTCTCCTACCCCCAGCTGTAGCAGGGGGGGTAGGGAGTATGGGGGTAGTGGGGGTGAGAACATGAATCATCATGGGGAGGCCTTCCTGTGGGCGAGGGACCATCTCAGGTAGATGTAAATACCACACTGGGATTGCTAACACCATATTGGGTAGTGTGAGCGCTGCGGCTACCTGGAAAGCTTCTATACCGGGCGGAGGGTAAAAGAAAGGAATTTGAGTGAGGGGTCAGGGAATTGTCTCCCAAATGGGATTAGGCCCCTGAGGGGGTGTGGGTTCATGGACTGTAGGGGTCGATGAGTGCGCAGGAGGCTTTTGTGGGAGTAGTTCTGTGACTATTGAGACGTCAGGGATGACTGAAGCCTCCTGGGGAGGATGTGTCTCCTTCGTGTGAGTTTCGTTAGAGGAGATGACGCATACTTGATTAGGGGGAAGGAGTGGTGGTGCTCCATGGTATGTCCCTAATAAGGATGGATCTTTGAAAATCCCCAGACCCATCTTGATGAGTGGATATGCGTCTGTGTTGGTGTGAATGAGAGGAAGAATGTTATCGAGATTGGCAGATGGGTTAGGCTCATAATGTGAGACTTGGTCAATGGTTACAATCTTCCCATTGTGGGGGAACATGATTTTCCTAAAGACTGATGATTCCACTGCCTTCATAGCATACATGTAGCTACGTCCAAACAAGATATTATAATCGAGTGGGGCGTCGATAACTTCGATGTCAATGAGAATAGTTTTTCCCCCGAGTTCCACGGGGACATTTTGGAAGAGCTATTTAGGAGATGATGGTCTTCCGTCATAAGCTCGTAGTGTGATGGCGGAGGGTATGATTTTCGGGGAACCGAGTTTCTTCCATACTGTTTTGGACATGATGCATGTAGATGCACCTTCATCGATGATACACCGATGGATGGTGATGTTCCGTATTTTTACTGGTATTTGAATAGCGACCAAGGCGGGAAGACGAGGTTCACAGCTATCAAGGTCAAAGGTGATGAGTCGAGTATCTGTAGGGTCAACTTCCCCCAAGGTGGAAAGTAGAGATTTCCGCTGCGTAGGAAAAGTCTGGAGGACTTCCAGAACTGACATGGAAGCCGGGGATTGTGCTAAGTCATCTACCAAGTTGTAGTTATGAGCGGCCCTCGCCTGTGGGTTGTGGACATTCCTGCGCAAGGGGATGCAAGGGATGCGTAGCGATGGTTCGGCGGAAGGGCGAGGGATCACCAATGGGGGTCCCGTCGGTGTAGGGTTTGTCTCTGGAGAGATAGGAGTAGACTCAGCGGGTGTCTGATACTGGCGATTGCCTGTTTGCAGAAGAATTTCTTCCTCACTGGTGAGGAGAATTGTTCGTTCGGCTGGACTGTTGGGATTTTGGTATTGACCCACCTGAGGTGGGTGATGTTGTGTGTCTTGTTGGGTGTTTATCACCCCTTGATGTGGGATAGGGTTTTGCAGTACGGTGGGAGGTTGATGTATATACTGTTGTGGTGCCTGCTGAGGGGCAGTTTGTGCAGGGGTATGGGGAAGATTACCCGACTCTTTCAACCATTTGAAATCAGTGATCTAGGGGCAATGGTGAGTGTAATGAACGAACTCGCCACAAAGAGCACAAGGGTGAATGGTTTTAATATTATTTCACCCTTGGCGTTTGTTGTTTCCCCCTTGGGGGTTTTGGTTCCCTTGGTTCTGGTTCCCCCCAGTGGGTTGGTGCTGTGGGGGTTGATTCCCGCCTTGACCAGGGTTGTTATTATTCATGTTCCGTCCTTTCTTCTTAGCATTGTTCGAAGGGTGAGTTGGGTTGGCTGTGTTCAACTGTTCAAAATTTTGGTATTGTTGAGCAGCAGAGGGTTGAAAAAAATTTACCTCCGCATGTGGATGTGGGGGAGCCATGGGTTGTGGAGGACCAGGAAACGGGAAGTATGGATTTTGTGGTGGTACCGATCCATAAGGTACATAGGAAAGCTGCGTTCTTTCACTAGTAATATAAGCTGATGTTGAGGGAGTACCACTGTTTGTGGGAACAGGTGGATGTATGGGAGGTGCCGGTGGTGGTCCACTAATGGGTGGAGGTATAGCAACAGGGTATGGATGTTGATAAAGGGGTGGGGGGTAATAAGAAGTGCCCCCATATGCCAACGGGTATTGAGGTGTTCCATACGTCGGTGGCGGTTGGGGTTGTGGACCATGGTGTGTGGTGGCACCTATTAGTCCGTCTGCTAAGTGAGACATCCCAGGTTTGTCCTGGCCAAATGGCACAGGTTTTGGAAGATCAGGAAGTACTATGTATAAGTATCCTGACTATGCATAAATGAGGTCATATTGTTGAGCCTTGCTGATGGCTTCCTCTTTAGATTGTGGGAAGGTGGAATCTACATCCTTACCAAGGAGAGCGACAAGTGATCTAAGAAACCAGTCAAGACATTGCTGTTTGGTGGTTTTTTCTTTACACAAACTACGTCACCTACGCCACTCATGAATGTGGTCAGGGATGTGGGTGGCTGAGGTCTGTTTGAAGTTATACAACAGTTTTAGACCGTTGTCATGGTGGATGGGTAATTGGAAGAAAGTTAAGAATTCTTTGGCCAAGGACTCAAAGGTCGTATGGGACCCTGATTTTTCTTCGACATACCATTTGGCTGATGGGCCAGTGAGTGTGCATTGAAATAATCGCAGTCTGACGGAATCATCCATAATGCTATTGGAAGAACACCATAGATGAAATGTCATGACATGGTTGGCGGGGTCATCCCCTGCCTTTCCTTCAAACTTTGGTATGTCTGAAGGAAGTTTGGTTGGCATTGCAGGCCATGTGGCATCATGCAATATAAGATCATTGGTAAGCTTGGTGAGATCCGGTATGTTGAGAGAGGCTAAGTATGGCATCTGTAGTGGGGTGGGAGGGTTAGTTCCAGCCATAGTGTGTTGTGAACCTAACCCTTGATGGGGACTAGGTGGGTTGGTGCTCCTTCCTTGAGAGGAAGTGGGTCCCCCGCTTCCGTGCAAAGGAGAGCGAGTGAATGTATGACCTTGAGAAGTGGACCCAAGTAAGGTAGAACCAAGAAAAGCTGATCCTAAGATGGTAGCACTCACAGGAGTGTGTGAAGGAGGTACCGATGAGTGGGTATGACCAGATACTCCCCCTAATATAGGAGGAAGGTTGAGCAAGTGTCATGAATGACGGGGGTTCTGTGGTTCCCCTATGATGTCAGACTAGTTGTGTGAAATGTGTGCAAAAAGTGGTGAGAGAAAATATAGAATCAAGAGCCTTTGCTGTGACTGTCTACACAATATATATATCAAAGTCAAACTGTAATTAGATGTGCATCATACATAAATGAAAAAGAAGCATATATTGGGTAAGAGGGTTTTGTCCGCGTGGGGGAATCAAAAGAGAAAGAAAATGATTGTTTCCTAGAAGACGTAACGTCCTTCCTCTCAAAATAGCACTGGACCTTCCAATAGTACTCAACAGTGGGGTCTGAAGTCACCGGAAGAGAAACTAGTGAAGGATGAAGTAATTGGTTATAATGAGGGGTAGAGGGGGCATATCCCGAAAGAGCTGGTGATACTTCCCAATAGCCACACAAAATCCAATCAAGGTGCAATTTCAGCCCACAATCACCACCTGGGTAGATGTCCTAAAGTTGGTCACTAGGTACCTCGGTCCAAGTGCGGCATTTAGATTTTCGGCCTAAGAAATGGGTCACGGGATGGATCCCGTCCAAGAGGTGGGTGCCTCAAGGGGGGACGCACAGAACAACCGGACCTCGACCTTCGACCCTTCACGGGTATCTCCTTGCCTTATGGTGATTGAAACACTGGACTTGGAGGATTTGAAGTTCCCTATTTGTCAACCTCTATGTTTGAAACTGTGAGAACCAGATAATGGGGAGTTATTTGGATGCCTATCCCCGAAATCCTACCTAGACTAAAATTTTCTTTTGGCACCTCCTGTGGAGGAAAACTTGGTGAGTTTTTAGAAAGATTTTAGATGAAGTTGTTTTGTGAGGTTGGGGGTGAAAACCAACCTCATTTGATTTAAAAGTGGGAGTGGATAGTCCTATCAAGAAAAGATGGGGTGTTTTCAGAATCCCTTTGGAGGAAACCTACTTAGACCTCCATGTTTCGAGAAGAGGCTATGTGAGTAAAAAAGTGACTTTTGTATGCGAGTGAAAATGTACCAAGTTTTAGTTATTTAGATGTCACCTTGCTGCATGTGGACTTCGCTTGGTCCTTTACAAGAGTGTGATTACCTAATTAGCTAGATGTCATTGGTACAACCTTGCGGAATTTTAAAAGCCCTAGGAAACTAGCATGTGGACATGTGGTCCGTTACTATCCTTTAACTCCCTATGTGTAAGTTAATCTAGAAAAAGAATGAAACTATCCTAGATTGAACATGTGGGCATGTGTGGGCCCATTACAAACCTTTAAACTCTCCTAGTTTTTTGATCTAAGAAAGAAGAATTCCAACCACTATCCTACTTTTGTGACATGTGGGCATGTATGGGCCCGTTACAAATTTAAGATATGTTTGAAAAATGAAACTAAGAGGGGTCCCAAAAGGGCCTTTGTCCTCTCCTAAAGGTTTTGAAATTTTTGCTTAAGGGAGATGAGATCGTTTTCGCAATCCTTTTCTGGTTCTCAAGATCGCTTGATGGCGCAAGAGAAGAGCATACTCAATATTGTTACTTTCAACTTCGATTCCCAAAATGCGAGTTTAGATGTGATTAAAATTGATTTTCACCTTAGATTATAAATCAAAGCAAGCCATCCACGTGGCAAAAAGGAAATAAGGGAAATTGATTTTTATCCACCTAAGTGCCTATGTTTGTTTGACTATCCCCTTTATAAGTTGAGGGGTCTAAGTGGTGCAGTATTTAGAGCATGCATAACATCATTCTTCAAGAATGAAAATGACTTTCCCCACATACAAGACCTTACAATGTAAAATTTAGTTCAGATGCGCGGCCCCTAGTGTAGACAGAGGCGCATGAAGTGCCTGCGTGCTAGTAGAATTGAGACAGAAAGCGCATGTGCGCAGAGGGAAACTGTTGAACAGGCGCATGCACGCACGATGCACGTCTGTGGGGTGGAATACCCATGCACCTGTGACAAACGGCCGAGAAGAAAAATCCGAATGGATTTCTCTCAATTCTCTTGTGAATTGACTGGTTAGTAGGTCGGCAGAGGCCGGTTTGTGAACCTGCAAGCTAATGAAATCAAAAGGAAAGAAAAATAAACCCAAATGAAGGAGGAATTGATACCTTCTCCCCAGTATGGTCGCCAATCTGTTTGCACCCAATTCGTCACTTGGTGAGCAAATAAAGGGTTCTTACATGCCCCGTTGGGTCTTGTTGAGCATGACAGTTGTAGAGGAAAGGGTTAGAAAAAGAACAACAAAACTATAAGCAAGAATTAAATTAAAACAAACTAAAACTATGAGCATATGGAAAAAGAAATAACAAAGACAACAAGACCAATATCACCAATGTTTTTTAGCTTCTCTATTGATGAAATCAAATCACAATGAAGAAAGGGAATTGTGGTTCCTTCTTCCTCCAAAGGAAGGCTCTTGAGGCCCTCACAAACTTGCTCTCCTTACAATAAGAAAATGAGAATGATGGTGAAAGAACTCCTAGCACATCCACTCAAGAGAGAGGTGGATAGCTCAATGAAATGGTGCTAATGTGTTATTTCCAAGGAGTGAGTCCTTAAAACAATCTAGGAAACATAACATTACATGAAATTCCTTGAGAAAATGATGTTTCTTCATGGATTTTTATAGCATAGCATTGGGTGATTATGTAACTCCTTTGAGGTGTGAAAAGGGGTTCTTTAGGGCTCAATTAGGTCTTTGACCAGCCTACCATGCGTATTCATCTCAGATTTGATGGTCAATTCAGGTTGGGATCTGGTCCATAAGTGGTTGGGAGGCCGACCAATTCAATAAATGCACCGTTTAGCAGGTGCACGGGTTTTTTCGCTAACAATCGTGCATCGTGTGCGCATGCGCGCATTGTACGTTTATGTTCCGTGCATATGCGCATGCACCCATCTTTTATAGAGTTCCCTTCAATTTTTGGTTACTTTGTATAGTTTTTGACCCTTTTGCAATGCTGTGAAATTAATCCAGTGCCATGAATGACTTCATTCCTTTTTTGACGATGCTGAGTTCTTTTCGCCATGTGTGGACAAAATTTCAGTGGTAAAATGCACCTTCATCTATCAGCATTTGAGGAACATCCTGACCATGAACCTGTACTGTAATCTGGAAATGAATGTGGGAGGGAAGACGAGGTCCAGTTAGCACACCCCAATCAAAAAGTATGACCTCATTACTTGGAGGGGGTTTCGCAGGAGAGGGAGGAATGCCCCCGGTACGGTAGAGTCTGTATTAATAAGAAAAAAATGGGCAGTATCGGGTTTACACTCTAGAAGGAGAGTAGGATTGACCAATGATTGGATTGGATCAACCAAAAGTGGACTTGGATAGACCACTTTATCACTCTTCAGAGGAAGAGTGGGACTGACCGAGGAGGGGACTGGATCAGTCACTTGGACATTCCTTAATGGAGGAATGGGATCGACCGATGGCGAAATTGGATCGACCACTTTGGCACTCTTCAGAGGAAGAGTGGGACTGACCGAGGAAGAGACTGGATCAGTCACTTTGGCACTCATCAAAGGAGGAGTGGGATCGACCGATGACAACCGAATCGACCACTTGAGTTTCATTCTCCAAGGGAAGAATAGGGTCAATGGGTAGAAACGGATCGGCCTCTTTGGTGTCACTCTCTAACGGAAGAGTGGGATCGACTGAGGATGAAAATAGGTCGACCACTTTGGTGTCACTCTTTTGATGAAGAGCGGGGCTGATCGATAACGGAACTGGATCAGCTACTTGGGTTTGTGGTTCAATCGAGGAGGAAACTAGATTGACCACCTGATCAATCAAACTGATCGGGGATGGAACTGGATTGACCAGTCCATCAACCAATGACGGGTCGAAGGAAATATTACGATAACCTTTTGGAAGTTGAAGTTTCTCCAAAAGAGAAGAAGCCTCGTCCATGCGAGGACAAAGGTGAGAGTAATGATTACCTTTACATAACATGCAAGGGAACTTGACAGTTTTCTTCTTCTTACCAACCTGAACTTCACTAGTTGACGGGGTATCATCAACATGACTGACAGAGGTCGATGACGTAGAGGACCACATTTCTAAGATCTGGGTAAGACTGGGGAAATCCCTCAGAAAGTGGTCACCCTTACAAAGGCTACAAGGGAATTTGGGTTTTGGATTCTTCATCTTAATCTTATTGACCTCATCAACACTCCCAGTACTATTAATAGTAACTGGTTCCTCAGAGCCAACATCTGATGTTGTTGGGGCCTTGGTCCTTTTTGGGTTCTTCTTGTTCTCTTTCCGTTTCTTCTTCTTCTGATCAACCTAGCTACTTGCTTTAGAGCTTTCACTAGGCGAATAAGGAGAAATGGAAGGAGACTTAATGGGTGAAGAAGGTGAAAAGTCGACATGAGGTTGATGTGTGGGTGGTGTATTGACATCCAAAGTATTAGGTGCAACTGAAACATTGGGAGGATTGTGTTAACTCCCAAAATAGCACCGTCATTTTGGGAGATAAAATGAGTAAAAAAAAATTCATTTTAGTGAGTCTTGGTCTTCAAAATTTAAAATCTCAGCTTTCGATGGTTAAACTGGTCTGTAAAACAACTAGTTAACCGCCGAAAGCCGATTATTTCGGTGAATAAGTGGCACATGTCTTGAAGTTCTTAACCTCCGAAAATCTTCTCTTGTTCAAAATTTAAATCTCGTGCTCTCGTCTGATGTCAGCTACATGCCGTATTTATCTTCTGCAAACGATGTCTTCAGCAAGGTTTCAACTTCTCAGCAAGGTGGATCAAATGGTTCTATTTGTGAGAAGTATCTTTATGGGGAACATCTTTCGAAGACTCTCTTTGTAAGAAACATTAACAAACGTTGAAGATA
>JASDQU010501101.1:27102-64637 GCA_032191745.1 Picea mariana | reverse complement strand
CTTAACCTTTTCCATGAGAATTCCCTCAATATATAGGAGAGAATGAATTAGTTACTTGGATAAGAATGATCCCAAAATATCAGGGAATCCAGTACTAGGATAACCATTCAAATGCCAACCCATCCTTCTAGAAGATTCCCTTCTAGAAGCATTGAGAATTCATCTTTTTCCTTGCTTTAGGAAGAGTTCTCACCCTAACAGTTCAACACAGTGTGAGATGTTCGCACCCTGGCTTAAGGAAACCTGTGAGAATGGGTCATTCTTGCAACCAAATGTATTATCAACCTACGAGCCTTCTTCAAAAATGAGGTTTCTGTGAAGAGATGAAAGTAACTTTTCTCAAGAGAAAGTTCTTATGAAGAGCCTGAGTACAATATCATCAATACATCATCATGACGACCAAAATTATGGGTAACAGAATGCCCCCCCAAAGTATGAGGTTGGAACCAGTGACAGCCGAAAGACTTTGTAAACTACATGTGTGTGTCAGAAACCAGGAGCACACCTAATTGGAAACCTGCGAACACCCAAGCATTTGAAGAATATCATATATACCAATTCTGAGGTAGGCATTCCCATACTCAGATCATAGACTGATGACATTATAGACATGGGTCATGGCCACCAATCATACACTGTGGATCCATGCCATCAAAATATAGCATAGCCACCAGGAATACACTCTGGATCTATGTGTTGCAAATTATACATACTCCATCGCAACCTAGACCAAAGAGATGATATCTAGGGTCTTCAGTCTCGTCACCCAATGTACGAATCTAACCATGTGATTACATGTGTTGAAGTCAAACATGGCAGAAACCACTTGATTACCGGTCTTTGATGAAACCGTTAACAAGTGCGAGGGAAATCACCATTGATGTCAATGACTCCCAAGGTACCCTAGTACAATCCATTGAGTGCAAATAAATGAGTTGAATTCGAACATCCGATGGAATCTTTCGATGAGGGGTCAATGATGTGAATCCACTATCGAAAGCAAGGAAACCTGCCATTGAGGCATGCAAGCTCCAAGGTACCAAATAATTTCTAAGTCTTGATTCTGGATAATGAGCTGAAGTCGACGGAACAAAACTCATCACAAGAGGGCCTTGATGTATCCCCCATCAATAACACGAAATGAGGAACAAATTTTGAAGGTGAAACAGAGTATGATGTGAATTGGAATGGACAGAGGGAAGGCCGACTCGGAGAGAATGGATAACTGCATATGGCTGACTCAATATAGGTTTCAGATGGAATTCTCTTGAACATATGAATGACACGACCAATGATTTAGCAGCATTGATTCAAAGATGACCCAGGGAATGACCTTGCAGAAAATCGAATGAGAGACAAATGGATTTCCCAAACCATCTTCAAATGATGAATAGGGGGTGTCATGTTCAAGAGCGACACTTACTGCCAATCAATACGAAGATGAAAACATATCCCTTTCCCAAATTTCCCCCCACCATTTCTAGCGAGTACCTCTTTATTTTTACGCAAGCTTGAGGAGGATAACATATGCTTGTTGATGTAAGCTCATCCTTCGGATGAGTCCCTCGGAGTATGTTTAACGAACCCTAAGAAGGAGTGGTTCAGTCCCATCACGGGTCTGTCAATGTTTGTTTAACGAGTCCAGAGATAGAAAACTCGAAGGTTTTTCATGATTATAGAGTTTGGAAAAACACTTAAAAGAGAACTCTCTCAGTTCCTTTTTCGTAAAATAGTCTAGATGAGACCTAGAAAGAGATAAATTATAGCTCACGAGACGCTTACTTCAAATACTTTATCGAGCGTGAAAATAGCAAGGTCGCTCGGTGATATTTTCATGTTTAGAGAGTCTGAAAAGAGCTTAAAGAGAACTCCAGGGGGGTTCCTTTTTCATATCACCTTGTTGAGCCCGAAAAAGTGATAAAATTATTCTCAATCGCGTTCTCATGTTTTTACGAGCGCAAGAACGGACAAAGACCACGCTCGAGGTTTTATACAAAAACCATAAAAAAGAATCAAAAACTCGCGATAACAAAGAAAAACATATCCGTATCCCTGTATTTGATCATCGAAATCATTATGCCTACAAAATTTACACTCAAAATGACATTAGGGATTAGGGTTTAATAGATAAATAATCATAAAAAACCAAATGACATAGTAAAAGTAAATAAAAAGGAGTAAATACTCTTTTTACCACATCATTTTCACCTTTCCACTATTTGAGCTCAAAAACCCCTCTTTTACCCTCCAAGTTTAGCATCAAATTGTGGAAGTTATGAGCATCCATTCAGCGAGACGTCAGTGACAATGAGGTAGGCTCTTTGTCCTTAACATTTTCATGGTTTAATTTTGCAATTTCATTGGTTAAATTTCATTTTTGGGTTGATTTTTCAAGCCCTACTTGCATGCTTTCATTCTCGCAGGCAGGCTACATGGGACTTGCGAGAATGGGTGATTCTCGCAGGTGACCCATGGGCAGCCTGCGAGGTTCTCGCACTGTGCACACAGGGCACCTGCGAGAACCACAAATCTCAATTTTTTTAAAAAAATTTAGCCAATGAACAAGAACCAAATCATGAAAAAATTTGCTAATCTTCTTTTTGTGTTCCTTATGCAGATAATTGGCCATAAAAATGGTGCTTGAATGGTGCGAAAGGGAGCACGAAGAAGACAATGCAATAATCAAAAATCATCCACCTACTATAGCTGCTTTGAGAGACTGTAGACTTCTGAAATACTTTCGTATCCTGGGCATGAGGGCCCAAGTCAGGTTGTTAGAGTACTTGGTGTGTATGTGGGACCTTGATCAGCAGGTATTTCATGTGGAGGTCCACACACTATCCTTAGATATTGAGGACATTTACTTTTTGACTGGATTGTCACAGCGGGGGTACTATGTGAGCCTGACTGGTAGCAGAGGTGGTGGGCTAAATATGAGTGAGTACTGCCGCTTACACTGTGTTCCCAAGGCTAAGAGAAAGAAAGGAAAAGTAGCTATCTGGGGGGTATGAGATTTGACCCTCCATACTAGCCTATTCACCATAGCTCGGATGGCTGGGAGTTCTTCTCCTCACATGGTGTTACAGAGTTACTTCCAGTATGCTATTGAGTGTACTGAGCCTCGAGTGTTCAACTGGGCAGATGTTGTGCTTCGCAGTATAAAAAAATAGTTGACCAAATGCAGACGAGGTGACCTGAAGTAATTCAGGTACAGATCTTTGTTGGTGTCCTTCTTCCTTGAGAGGGTCCCATGACTGAGACTGTAGGTTGAGTGGAATATACCAGCTCCCAGGGATCCAAGGATGTTGAGATGGTGTCGGCTCATGGCTCGACACGTAGCAGGACCGATCATCAAGTATGATGATACTTTCTTTGATTGGCTTCAACCACAACTGTTGATGGTTGATGACTATGCTTATGCCAGGTTGGATTTCCGAGGAGATCCAAATTTAGTTCTGCCAKAGGATGCTCAGTGGGGGGACCTTGGTAAGAAGTGCACACATTTTTTCCTTTTTAAATGTTTTGTGAATTTTTATCATATTCAAATGTTTTTGTTTTATATGTTCATCCAAAGACTAATACAAAATCGTTTGTTGATAACACAGATGTTGGAACTTATCGACCTCCTGGTACTTCTCCCATTCAGCGTTGAGGAGAGGTAGTGGTAGTGCCACAATATGCTAAGGATTATGAGGTGGTGGAACAAAATCTAGAGGGCCTAACTGTAGATATTCCAGACATGCCTCTGGAAGAGGTTCCACGATGCGACCAACGTCATATTGTAGGAGTATCAGCATCCATGAGTCGACTGCTCCGTAGGGTTGCTCGGGCAGTCATGTGTTACTGTGAACGTCATCCATGACGTCACTTTGTAGAAGCTATGAGCTTCAGATTTTGATATTTTGGTCTTTGGAAAAACTTTTTGTAAAAAACTCTTTTGATCGTTATATATACAAATGGATTCTACCGATTTTCCTTATATTGTGTGAATATTGATGTGATTGATTTATAAATGATTCAAATGTTTGTCCAATACATAATTAGCCAATGCAACTGTTAATGTATTTAGACATCTAGGAATATGTTGATATTCAATGTGATCAAAATAACATTACAAGAGGTGAATTCGCAAATATACCCGTAATAAAGTAGGACTTTGAATAGCATAGATATTAATTAATTGTAGTACTACAAGATGGGAATCAAGTCGCACAACCAAATGACAAATTCTGAGCGAGATAGCATCAACCAATAATTCAATAACGACACTATACTCTGCAATGTTGTTGGTCGAACGGTCGAGACACACACCTCGTAAGGAGACAAGTTCATTTGTAGGGGCGTAAATTGCCCACGCATCAGAAGCAAGGTTTTGAGTACTACGGCTAGCGCCATCAGCGAAGCCAATATAGGGTAGAGAAGACTCCAACATCTGGAAATCAAACACAACGTCACATAAGGGCAGAGACTAGATAA
Organism: Picea mariana; assembly: GCA_032191745.1. Lineage (NCBI taxonomy): Eukaryota > Viridiplantae > Streptophyta > Pinopsida > Pinales > Pinaceae > Picea > Picea mariana. The sequence goes on along the minus strand of JASDQU010501101.1, from coordinate 60,161 downwards.
CGACAAAAGCAAACTATAGTAACACACAAAGAGTATGATACATTAAAAATACAAGTACTTGTGCACAGATGATTTTATGCATAGTACTTCTTCAAGTACAACCCATTCCTGGGTTCACTTAAAGGGATACCATCATAATCTACCAACTCATAAGCTCATTTTTCCAAAACTCATCGAACGATATAAGGACCTCGCCACATGGGTTCGAATTTCCCAACTCCTAACATATCTCGATCTTGTTCATAGAGAAGAACAAGATCACCTTCGGAGAAAACATGAGGCTTGACATTCTTGTCATATTGGGCCTTGACGTGTTTTTTCTGAGCTTCTATGACTAGGGTGGCATCACGTTGAGTTTTGTCTAATCGCATAAGATACAAAAGACATTCTTCCTCAGCCGACGTGTTGGGTAGGAGTTCAACAACTAGTTTTAAAGAGGGTATCTCGCATTCGATAGGGAGAATGGCTTCCACACCAAAGACTAACCGAAAAGGTGTAAACCCAGTAGCGGACTTGACAGATGTCCGGTATGCCCACAATGCCAAAAACAACATTGTGTGCCAACTTGTTCTATGAATCCCTATCATCCGTTGGAGCATAGTTATGAGAACTTTGTTAATTGCTTCAACCTGGATGTTGGCTTGTGGATAATAGGGCATTGAGTTATCATGGCGAAGACCCAAATTTTCAGTAAGTTCAGACATCATAAAATTCCTAAAGTGGCTACCGTGATCAATGACAATAGCTTGGGGAACAAAAAAACGAGCTATGATGTGATTAAAAAGAAACAATGTTGCGGTCTTTCTAGTGTTGTCAAATGTCGGCATCGCCTCGGCCCATTTCGTAAAGTAATCAATGGATACAATGATGTAACCATGCCCCCCGGCTGAGTGAAGGTGACATGTCATGAAATCGATGCCCCATTTCGCAAAGGGACCAACTGAGACCATAGGGTGAAGAGGAGCAGGATGTGATCGAATCTTCTGATTGTAGGCCTGGCAGGCACGACATTTCTGAACGAAAATAATGCAGTCGTTAAACAAAGAAGGCCAAAAATACCCTACACGTAAGATCTTCTGGGCAGTAGCATACCCAGACATATGACCATCACATGCTCCAGAATGGCAGTCATTCAGAGCTTTCTCAGCTTTGTCGAACGTTAGACAACGTTGAAAAACAGAGTCAATCCCCCGACGATAAAGATTATCCTCGAGGATAATGTATTGACGATCTTGATAGTGTATTTGATGTCGTTCAGTACTGGACAAAGTTGGCTGAAAACTCTGGGTTTGAAGATATATAATGATATCCCCATACCAAATATCATCAGTGCTAATAAGGAAAAGAGATTCATCAGGTAATGAATCTACTGCTACATTTTTCGTTGCAGAATGGGGAAAATCGCATATCAACTCAGCAAAAACTAAAGACTTCTTGGACTTGGCGCATTCAAATTCCAAGTCAAACTCCTGGAGTATCACAATCCATTTGGAGTATTTGCCCCCTAGCAATTGGCGGGTCAGAATGTGTTGCATAGGGTTGCAATGGGAAATCACCATAGTCTTGCGTGAGAGGATATAGTGCCGGAAGCATTGGACGGCTTGAATGGCAGCCAAGGCCAGTTTTTCGACATGTTGATACTTGATTTCAGTCGGCGTGAGAATTCGACTCAAGTAGTAAATAACATGTTCGTCATGAGCATCATCCTCTTGGACGAGAACCATGCCAATGGTGTAATTCGAGGCAGCAAGGTAAAGGAAATAATCGCAACTGTAATCGGGGGGAAAGAGAAGCGGAGCTCGCATTAGAGACAACTTCAAAGCTTCAAAAGCATTGTTGGCAATGGCATCCCAGACGAACTCTGAGTCCTTTTTTAATAGCCACGTAAATCCTTGAGTGATATTGGCGTAATTTGGGATAAAATGACGAAGAAATTTTTCTTTCCCCTACAAACTTTGCAACTGGCAAAGTGTAGAAGGAGGAGGGAGATTAAGGATTGCCTCAATCTTCAAAGGATCCACCCGGATCCCATGACACGAAACGATAAAACCTGGAAGACAACCGGATTCTACACAGAAAACGCACTTATGGGGATTTAAACGTATACAGTAGAACCAACATCGAACAAAAATGGCCCGGAGGTGTGTCGGGTGATCGACTCTGCGCATAGAATGAGTGGGTAAATCGTCCAAATAGGGTTGAATGATATGCTTGATATCATAAAAAGCGTAAGACATAGTGCGTTGAAAAGTGGCGCTAGCATTCTTGAGACTGAAAGAAAGTTTCCGATAGGCAAAAGTACACCAAGGACAAATAAAAGTAGTCTTATGTTGATCCTCAGGAATATTTTTAATTTGATTATAGCTGGAGAAACCATCCATGATGGAGAAGATTTCACTTCCAGCGTAGTCATCGACAATCTGATCGACAAAAAAGGTAGGAAAGTTGTCTTTTGGACAAGCTTTATTGATATCCCTATAATCAACACAAACACAAATCGTACCTTGTTTCTTGTCAATCAGGACAAGATTGGAAACCCAGTCTGTGAGAGCCACCGGATAAATAAAGCTGGCTTTCAGAAGTTTCTTGACTTCGAGCTTTATAGAAGCCGCTTTATGGGGGTGAATTGGATGAAGGCATTGCCTGACGGGTTTAGCATTAGGATATGTCTTAATCTCATGTATCACAATCTCAGGGTCGATACCTGGCATTTATTCATAGCTCCAAGAAAATATGTCAGGAAACTCTTTGAACAGGGACATATAGGTGACTATTTCATCAGGGGAACACGAAGCTCCAATATGGACATTTTCAACGATTCCAGGTTTAACAGATATGTCAATGGGAATTGTGGGCAAGATGTTACTTAAGTTCCCTTCGGAAAACACATCATGTGCAGACTCAGGAACAGTCGAAATGATGACAATGGTCGACGGGGTCAAAATCCATTGGTAGTGCTCAAGAGTATGTTTCTCCAGAAAGAGGATGGAATGATGATGTCCATCGTCCCAAGAGGTGTCCTCCATGACGGACATGATCATCTCGTCAGTGGGAAAAATAAAATGAAAAGGATCGGGAGACAACTCATCAAGAGAGGGGGAAGAAAGTGTTGTCGATTGAATGGCCTGATAGGTGGATTCAACTGGACTTAACAACATTTCGTCGCCGAAACGAAGATGATCTCCAGGGTCAGGNCTCCAGAAAGAGGATGGAATGATGATGTCCATCGTCCCAAGAGGTGTCCTCCATGACGGACATGATCATCTCGTCAGTGGGAAAAATAAAATGAAAAGGATCGGGAGACAACTCATCAAGAGAGGGGGCAGAAAGTGTTGTCGATTGAATGGCCTGATAGGTGGATTCAACTGGACTTAACAACATTTCGTCGCCGAAACGAAGATGATCTCCAGGGTCAGGGACAATCCAAGGGTCATCAGACACAGGAAGTTTGTGAGGCAAAGTGGAGATCATGTTGATGGAAGCAACAGATGAGCGTGGAACATCAGGCGGTGGAATGGGGAAAGTACCCATTAACGAGGAGTCCTTTAGAAGGCCTACACCGACGTTCTCATAACCCGGTGGGGTTTTAGCAATAAACAGTACATTTCCAGTATGAGTATCATAATTGAAGAAGGCAATTTGGTCAACAATAAAAACCTTTCCTTGATGAGGGAAACGTACTACATGGAAAAGTGTCAACACAATGACGCGCATGGAATCGATCCAGCTACGGACAAGTAAAATATTATAATCAAGGGGAGCATCAAAGACTTCCACTTCGACTTGGATTGTTTTGCCTTCTAACATGATGGACAACGAAGGAAGAACACCATAGGGCTTAAAACCATAGCCATTGAAGGATTTAAGAGTTTTTTGTGATTAATTCAAAGAAGGAGAGCCAATGGATTTCCAGCAAGCAAAAGACATGACACACGTCGAGGCACCCTCATCAATAACAATTCGGAAAATGTTCTTGTCAGAGAAAACAACTTGGATCTGGAACACAAGTTGAGGGGGTAACCTTGGAATGTGATCTTCCAAGTCAAAGATTATTAAATTCATGTCCGTCAGGTCAATTCCACCAATAGCTTTCAACAGTGCCTTCCATTGTGCGAGACAAGTTTGAAGGACTTCAAGGGATGACATCGCAGAAGGTGCTTAGGCCAGATCTTCAACAATGTTGTAGTTCTGAGCCACACGAGCATGAGGATTGAAAGATGATTTTTGAATGACACCCTTTGGGGGGGGTCACAGAACTATGTCGAGGCTCGGTCATTCAAGATGAAGAGGACCGTTAGTAGGTGGAGTCGCAGGAGAGGGTTGTACCAAAGAAGGGGGTAAATCATCAACCTTCTCCTTAGAGGGAGAATAATCTTTGTCTTGAGTTGTGAGTGCAACGTTGTTCTTCTTAGAATCACCAGTACACATCAAAACATATGATGTAGTAGAAGAGGATGGTTGGTCATGAATGACCAACTGAGCCTGTTGTTGAGATGGGAAGGGTTGGGACAAAACAGCCGGTGCAGGTGGTTTTGGAGATCCTTGAAGGAACTTAGTGACCTCGAGACATCGTGGACAATCCTTTGTGTAGTGATCATCACCATAGATAAGGCAAGGGTATCATGGTTTGGGCTTATCCCGATCATCAACAGGGGTAGTTTTGGTTTGCTCTGCTTGAGGATTATTTTTGCCCTCCTTATTATTGCCTCTCCCCTTTTTAGATTTGTTTTTATCGATTGGGGTAGATTGAACTGCATTTACCTCAGAAGTCTTGCTGGTGGGAGTGGCAGGAGACGGAGCATTTTGAACATTAGAAGAAGCAGATTTAGGGTTTTTTCTTGAAACAGAATGTGATTGGGCTTGGGCAGTACCAATCACACCGTCAGCCACATGCAAGGCAGCTGTAGTAGTTGAAGTGCTGGAAGTATTAGGACGAGGTAAGTCAGGTAATAAATCATAAAGGGTTCCCGTTTGTGAATAAATGAGATCAAGATATTGAGCACGACTTATATCCTGCTCTTCCGTGACTATGCCACCCATGGCAATATCCTGACCGATTTCATTCACAAATGATTTTGTAAACCATTCTGCCAGTAACTGACCAGGGAGTTCAAGTTTAATGAGACGTCGTCTCCTTCGCCACTCATGGATGTGATAAGAGATATGAGTGCCTTTAGTCTGTTTGAAGGAATTCAAAATCTTGGTCCCTATATCATAACGAATCGGTAACTGGTAATGTGTAAGGAAAGCCATAGCTAAGGTGTTAAAATAAGAGAAGAAACCTCGTGGCAATTCAATATACCACTTCGCAGCAGAACCGGTTAGGGTTCATTGAAAAAGACGTAAATGAATAGAGTCAGCCATCAACAAGTTGGATGAAAACCATAGGTGAAAATTCATAGCGTGATTGTTCGGGTCCTCTCCCACTTTGCCATCGAATTTAGGAATGTCCGATGGAAGCTTGGCTGGTATAACAGGCCATTGGGGAGAGTGACGAATAGGATCATTTAAAATCCTTGACAAATCTGGAAGATCCAAAGTGGCGAGAAAAGGTAATTGTCGATTCATCTGCGGGTACTAGTGGCTTTGGGGAGGAAGCCCTGTTGGCAAACCAGTAGGACCATAAGCAGTTTGCATATAATGTGAATATCCAGGCATATTCGGTGGTGGTTGAATAGGATAGTAACTCATTGGATTATACCTTGGAACAGGGGCTTGAGTTTGAGCATTCAGCCCCCAAATGGGATTGAACGAACCTAGATATGGTTGGCCCATGCTAGGGGCGTTACTGACGCAAAGGGAAACTGCTGCCCCCCAATCGATTGAGGAGGATTTTTGATCAATTGATTCCAATATTGGGCCAAAGATAGAGGTATGTTTTTCCCATAAGGTGGGGTCGGTCCTCCTATCGAAGGTGGTGTTCCAATTGGAAGTTGCCAACTGAGAGGAGGTTGAGTTATACTACCTTGATAAGATTGTCCACTAACCGGAAACTGATAAGTTGGAGTGAATGATGGAGTAGTTCCACTAGGATTAGGATTGCCAGTAGAAGACGAAGAAGGTCCTCCAAAAGGAAATTAAGGGAGTGTTGGGACAAAACAGGGAAGAAAGTACCCAGAAGAAGGACCACTAGGAGAGTCGGATGGTGTTTTCATAGGAGTAGGAATGCAAGCATTCAATGCACGATATCCAGGTGGTAGTGTCGGGGTGACATTGGGCGTTCGCGGTGTGTTTATGGGAGAAAGACTAACCACAGAAAACCCAGTTGGAGCACTCGTAGTAGTTGCAAGATGGGCCATTTCGACAGGTACAGTAAAGTGATAAGTGGTAGTCACTGGTGTTGTCTCTGTATCAGAGATTTCAGAAATCACAGGGGGGTTGATCTCAGAAATCATAGGTGAACCTAGACCAAAAAGATCTCGCCAAAAAACACCTGTAGACCAAAAATGATCTTGGCCTTCTATACCGGGAAAGGGTCCAGTCGGAGATCCGGAATACACAACAATTAAGTCTCCGGAAGAGTCTGCTCGCATAAAACGTCTCTCAGAATCGGGGTGAAGTCAAAATTCCTCTCGAGTATTTGTAATTCGAAAACATTCTAGAGAGTTAGTTCGTTCCACTTGTGGTGTGGTGACGACTGTGGCTTCAATTTGCCGAGGAGAGCCCTCAGGTGTACTTGTAGGCAAGGGTTGAGAACCTTCCAGATTCTCTGGAGATAAACCCTGCATTCTACGTGAATGACGTGGAGGAGATATTGCAAATGAGTGACAAACTTTATGAAGAAAATCCTATGGTCAACTTCGAGAAACAAACAACACGCGCTAGTAAACAAAATCTAGGAAGCAACACCAAGCACACAAGACCTTCTAATTTCGAAGCCACTAGTTGGTGATGAAATCCAAAGTTGCAACAATGAGATGAGAAGGGGTGGGGCTAGGGTGGAAAAGTTACACTGATGACCTACTTAATGTGCTTACACCCTGGTGCAAGCTCCCACACATAATCGTGGGTATACCCTCCAAGGAGCCCGAGTGAGTTTGGTCAAAGTCAATTCCAGGTACCATGAAGACTTTCCCCTCCACAGTCNTATGAAGAAAATCCTATGGTCAACTTCGAGAAACAAACAACACGCGCTAGTAAACAAAATCTAGGAAGCAACACCAAGCAAACAAGACCTTCTAATTTCGAAGCCACTAGTTGGTGATGAAATCCAAAGTTGCAATAATGAGATGAGAAGGGGTGGGGCTAGGGTGGAAAAGTTACACTGATGACCTACTTAATGTGCTTACACCCTGGTGCAAGCTCCCACACATAATCGTGGGTATACCCTCCAAGGAGCCCGAGTGAGTTTGGTCAACGTCAATTCCAGGTACCATGAAGACTTTCCCCTCCACAGTCACCTCAGGTAAGAACCTAGAGATATAGGCCACTAAGGTCACCACCAACAACAATAAATCCTAGGGGGACAGTCGACAGTCCGATCCACACGCAAGGGCAGGGTATCTAGCCCGAAATCAACTCAAAAGGCTTCCACTCATCATTGTGGGTATACCTCTGAGTGATCCTCGTAATACATGTAATCTCTACACTGATATCAACAAAGCAGAGTGAGTAACTCTGCCAATATCAATGCAACCTTGTGTTTGACCCTTGTGTGAGAAGGGCTTCCCAAGATAGGATGTTGCAAATGGAATTTAACACTCCCTAACACAAGATTCTATTGTGTGTTTTGAGATTTTGGAGAGTGTATCTCTCTTTCTACTCCAAAGCACTAGCCTAGCTAAATGTTGGTGTAATAGAGCCCTAGAAAAGAGTTACTAGATAAATTTTATGATTACGCAGTGTTATTAAAAGCTGTTGTTTACTCAAAGGAAACGGAAGTGAAACTTATGTTGTATAACTCTAACCCAACAATGCAAGGATGAGAATGAAATGTATCACTTTTCTTTCAATGAATCCTATGTATGGGAGAGAGACAAATTTTTCCAGATCAACCTTGAACTACAATGCAAAATTTCCTTTAAAATGCAAATGCAACAAATCACGCATCAAATGACAATTCTCTATTGTGTCTTTTTCAATAATTTCAACAATTTGATTTTCAATGTTTTTGAAGACAAAAAAAATTTTTTTTGAAAGAAAAATTTTTGTTCACTTTTCAAAAAGGACCCTCACTATGCCAATGAGAGTACAAAAAATCAAAAGCCAAATGAACAAGCAATGATAAACACCCAATCCACTCTTTCAACGAAAACAAAAATAAAGAGAAAACCAATATAGTTTTTTCAATCGCATAAGAAAAATGACCTTTCAAACAATAAGAAAATGAGAAAAGACCAAGAAAACTCAACTTTATATTGATCACCGGTCCTTAACTAATCAAGCACACTCAGATTCCAAAATCAGAGAGTATGGTGTTGCCAAGAAAAGTCAAGAAACGAAAGTCAAGACAAAAGTGACAAGAAGACCCTTGAAATACTAAGACTGTTCTTGCACGCAAATGAAGACAAGAAAGAAATCAATCAATGGTCCAAGAAACTCTTATGAGGCACCTAAACTGATCTGAGCAGTTAAAAATGCCAAAACTCAAATCCAAATTTTTGAAAATAGGAGTTCGCAAGCTGGTAGTATTACACAGTGTGAGAATCAATGATTCTCGTAGGTGACCCTTGAGCAAGGTGCGAGAACCTCACACTGAAACCTAAAGGCAGAGTGCGAACCCTACGAATTCTCGCAGGTTGTAATGAAGTGCAATGTGAGAATGTCTGAACATAGTCAAAATTTTGGAAAATGAAGCAAAATTTGAAAATGCCTCTGGACCCAGAGGGTCTAACAGGATATCCTGAAGACTCAGATATTGATAAGAAAGGAGAAAAGTAAAACCAGAGAAAATGGCCATAGAAAAACACCAAAATCCACAAAGAAAATGGGATTGATCCCCAGTGGAGTCGCCAATTTTGTTATCGGACTAATCATTAGGTGCGGACACTAACTGATCTCCCTAGATCCACCTGGATCTAGAAAAAAACAGGACAGGACATGACTCTTTCCCTAAGTTTTGACTGTTGAATTAGCTAGGAGGCAAGAACAAATAACATACCTTATTATCGCTTCCTATGGTCTTTGTTGCTCTTGCTTCACTCCAGTGCTCTTGTGCAACCAATACTAAGACAAGACAAACCAACCAAAGTGAGGATAGCACAATATATTCAATAGTTAACCTATGTGTATGATCAAGGAATTACACAATAAAGTGGAAATAGCTTTATGGGAAAGGGACATGCCACTGTATCATATTAATGGAAAGTAAAGATTACAACCTGAGCCTTGATGTCACAAACTTCCTTTCTATGGATCTTGGCTTCGACACACACACTTGCTCAATCCTTGCATGAAGAAGATCAAATCCTCTTGATAGACTTGCTAGAGTCTCCAAGATGTTGTTCAATGCTAAGTCCTTCACACAATTCTTTCACCAATTCTCCAATGAATCTTGCTTAACCTTTTCCATGAGCATTCCCTCAATATATAGGAGAGAATGAATTAGTTACTTGGATAAAAATGATCCCAAAATATCAAGGAATCCAGTACTAGGATAACCATTCGAATGCCAACCCATCCTTCTAGAAGATTCCCTTCTAGAAGCATCGAGAATTCATCTTTTTCCTTGCTTTAGGAAGAGTTTGCACCCTAGTAGTTCAACACAGTGTGATATGTTCTAACCCTGGCTTAAGGCAGCCTGCGAGAATGGGTCATTCTCGCAGCCAAATGTATTAGGAGCCTGCGAACCTTCTTCAAAAATGAGGTTTTTGTGAAGAGATGAAAGTAACTTTTCTCAGGAGAAAGTTCTTATGAAGAGCCTAAGTACACCATCATCATGACGACCAAAAGCATGGGTAACACATATTTAGTTACAAATTCTTTCATTTGAGGCCAGTAACAAAACCTATGCAAATGAGCCATAGTTTTTCCTACCCCAAAATTCCCAAACACACGAGAAGTATGAGCTTCTCGTATTACATGGACTCGTTCACTTGTAGGAATACATAGTTTTCCAAGATGGTAAAGTAATTTTTCCTTTAGACAATGGTTCTCTACCTATGCACCAAGTGTTAGCTTCATATATAATTATTTAAAATCTTTATCTATGGCATATTGTTCTATATAGCTATCATGAGATAAGAAAGCATTCTTCAAAATAATAGAAGCAACAATAGGAGGTCTAGAAATCATATCAACTACCTTGTTACTTGTACCCTTTTTGTACTTGACTACCAAGTGAAACTGTCGTAGAAAACCCATCCACTTGTAGTGCCGAGAAGTTTGCAATTTAGTCTGTGCTTGAAGATATTGTAAGGGTTGGTGATCTATATTGATAATGGTTTCCTTCCCTAGCAAGTAGTGCTTCCATTTCTTTACACTATGGACTAATGCATACAACGCTTTATCATATATAGGATAGTTAACAAAAACTTGGTTAAAAGTTTTAGAGTGGTAATAGATAAGCTTACGATATTTCATTAGTACTGCACCCATGGCATATCCGCTGGCATATATCTCGATTTGAAAAGTTTGTTGAAGATTCAGTAGTGCTAATACTAGTGCCGTATTGATCTTCCCTTTCAAAGTGTCAAAATATTTTTGTTTCTTTCCTTCCCACTGAAAAGTGTTATTCACACTGGTTAAGGCATGTGGAGGATATGCTATGAAGGAGAAGTTGGGAATGAATCTCCTCCAATACTGGACTCCACCTAAGAAGCTTCGAACTTCGGTTACACTTTTTGGCTCAGACCAATTTACAATTACATCAACTTTGGAAGGGTCATTTTTCAATTGTCCTCCTCCTACAATATGACCTAAGTATATAAGTGTAGTCTTTCAAAATTCTTATTTAGAAAATTTTACATACAACTTTTCCCTTTACAAAGTATGCAATACTTGCTTTGCATGCCTCACATGCTCTCCCATGTCCCACTAAAAAAAAGAATGTCGTCTAAATACACAATCACAAAGTCATATATGCAAAACCTGAATACATCATTCATCACACGCATGAAAGTTGTCGGAGCATTACAAAGCCCAAACGACATAACCAACCACTCAAACAATCCTTGTTTGGTTTTAAAGGTAGTTTTCCATGCATCCTGTTCAACGACTATGATTTGATGATATCCATTGTGTAAATCCAACTTAGTGAAATAGACAACATTCTTCCATTTATCAATTAAATCATCTATGCAAGGAAGAGGGTATCGATTTTTCATCGTGATTTTATTTAAGGCCCGATAATCGACACACATTCGCCATGTACCATCTTTCTTTGGCACCATCACAATCAGAGAACCACAAGGAGATGAACTGGGCTTGATGACCCCTTGATACAATAAGACCTATACCTGCTTCTTGATCTCTATCATCTCTAGAACTGACATCCTGTACATGCCCACATTAGGCATAGGGGAATCCTGTTGAATATGTATCTCATGTTGGATTTCCCTCTTAGGAGGTAATCCATCTGGTTCCTGAAAAATATCATCATACTTAGAAACAATATCAATTAATTCCTTTTTATGAGATGGATCACACCCTTAGAAAGTGTCAGATGTCCCGACATATTTTTCTCTAACAACCATGAGTACATATCTCTTATTAGTGTTTATGAGTCTTTTAATTTTCCCTGCACTAACAAGTGTTTTATTTACCCTCATGCTATGAGATCTAACAATGTATTCCACTCCCCCCTTAGTAAGGTGGTATTTGTTCTCATGTTGAAAGAAGACTTATTTTCTATCATAAATATAAGGACTTCCCAGCACTATGCCACATATATCAAGTGGTACAACATCCAAATCAACTTCATCAATCAATTTTGAAGCAATAGAAAATATGATCCTACATTGTTTGGTGACATTACGTTTTTCTTTGTCACATACCCAACCAAGAGGATAAGGTTTTAGATGTGGTTTCATTTAAAGAAACATTTTGTTGACAAGTGCTTTAGATATTAAGTTTACCTGGGAACCTGAATCAAATAATCAATCTATCTTAGTATGTTTAGATACAACTCTTACGTGAAATAACTCATTCCTCTTTCATTCATCAAAATGAGATTCATCATTGGAACTAGAACAAGCATGAAGAGAATCTTTACCTTGTACTCCAACTATTATGATATTTCCTTCATCTCTTGAATTGGAACCAATATCTTGCTATACCGTAGCAACAATCTTTGTCTTCCCCTTTCCACTGAACTGTTTCAGTTTCTTTTCTTGATGCAGTTTCCAACATTGTTCTTCATCGTGACCACTCTTCTTGCAATGAGTGCAAGATAGTTTTCCTCCTTCTCTCATCACTATAGTGGTCTTATTGTCCTTCCTTTTAAACTTCTTGAAAGTATTTTGTGGGAAATTGGAAGGTTTCTTTGTGGTATCTTCTTGAACATGTTTCTTCTTGTTCTCAAGGTGAGTGGCTTGCACACAAACTTCATCAAGACTAGTGGGGTTAAACAAGAGAATATTATGTCGAATATAAATGTGAACTGCATAAATATACTTCATTAAAGTCTCATAATAATCCAAATGAGTGTTCAATGCAAGATATTTCTTCCTAAATTCTTCTATGAAACTTTGTATAGTTTTTCCTTTACTTTGCCTTAAAGTTTGTCATTCCACCATTGCTTTATGTAAATATCCTAATGGATAAATTGCTTACTTATCGCTGATTTAAATTTTGACCATGAAGAAATAAGCTTACCACACTTACTTATGTCTTGAATCTTTCTCTCCCAGCATACGAGAGCGGTTCCTTCCAACCGAAGAGAAGCTAGATGCACTTTAACTTTCTCTTCATCAAGACACTGGACACGACAATACACTTCCACCTGTCGGATCTAATTATCTAGCTTTTCAGGATTAGCATTTCCATTAAACAAAGGTAAAGAAAATTTTACATCAAACTTTAATAATGGTTTATTAAAATAGGATTTATGGCTAGAATGATGAGAATGCTCAAAGGAAGAAGAACTAGAACTCGAAGGTGAAGATGAAGGCTCGTGAGGATCTCCTCCAGCCCCTTCGTTTACCGAAGAATCATCATCTGCATGTGCTTTCTTTTTCTTCCCTTTCTTCCTCATCATCTTCTCATAATATCCATACATTCACTCGACCATTTCTGACATGCTACCATGTGAAATTTTTTCTCCTGTTCATCACGCTTTTCCTCTCCTACTATTTTCTTCCTTCTGGATACATGACCAGCTTCGGTATTGAAATTCTTTAGAGTTCCTTCACCCTGCTTATGCTTGGCCCTAGTAAGCATTCACACTCAACAATTCAAGTCAAATATGACTTCTATGATACCAACATGATTTGAGATCTTTTCATCATGACTTATAAAGAATTATATTAAATGAGCATAAACTAAAGTGCACCATTAAAGAAGGGAAAAATTAAATATGAAGAGACATAAGCATCAGATATGAACACAAAATCTTGATAACAAAGTTCTTCCATGGTGGACTACATCTTCAAGTCCTGCTCTCAAATGGGTAGGCTCTTTCATTAACTCAACAAAAGAATTTTGGCAAAGACAGGAATATACCTCATTCTGAAATCAAGCTGCAAAAATAATGCTCATATCAGAAAACAAACATCACCACTGGATTCGTTGTGTCGAACTACTAAAAAATGGTTGTCTCCACACTCTGATTTGACTCTGGCACTCCCAGGCCCAAGAGGAATATTGTCTCAGTTTTTGTGCCCTCCACACTTGCAATTATGATAGTCTCGTATTGAAATCCATGCTTGCGGTCGTACAATACAGTCGTGCTTATCTCCCCTGACTCTGGACAGATTTTCTCTTTTTAAATAACAAAAATGACGGATATACTAAGCAACACCAATAGGCGCATTGGTTAGGGCAGAGTTATGAAGGTGTTGGACTAGGCAGAGGTTCCGGGGTCGAACTCACCAGAAACCATTTTTGGCAGTTGGTTATATATATATATATATACACACACACACACACATACATACATACATACATACATACATACATACATACATACATACATACATACATACATACATNTTACATAATCCCGTCCTCCACTAATTTTAGTGGTCCACTAGAAGCTCTGCCAACGATCATTTAAAATTGGCACGGTCCGCCAGATTCGCCAGACCTACCATTTTTTTAAAACTGAATTTGTTTACGAGCCAACATTGGGAATTCTTTCGATTCCATGTGTCACACGGTGATTGGAACACGTTGCACCTGCTGATATGCCCACCTATATGTTGATGTGGTTTCTATATCACTGCCATACTGACACGTGGTGCTCCCTGGGTGGTGCCACGTGGCATCACCTGGGGGTGCCATGTGGCACTTTTCTATTGGTCCATATGGAACCTTGAAAAATTCCACTAGCAAGTGACATGTGGCAACCCCTGGTGTTGCCACATGGCACTGACATCAAAGTCCCATACGATGATGTCACCCTGCCATGTTAGCTACTGACGTCAACAGGACAGATGATGATGTGTCCCCTGTTGACTAGCCCTGTTTGACCGCAAATTTGACTGTGAATATCTTTCAAATCATAAATCTTTTTGACAAGCCATTTGCATCGTTAGAAAGCTTGCAGTGCGATCTTCAGGATCATGCCATTTTCACTGAGTTTTGGGAACTTTGAATTTTTTCCCTTTCTCTGTCTGCTGGAGCCATTCTTAGCATTCTGAGTTTCCTCTATGAGTTATGATTTATTCTTATCCTTCTCTGGATCCTTTTTGCATCAATGATGTAAACCAATTGTATAGAACTAGTGCGAGAGAGGAATATTATGTGAATCCAACTGCAAATGGAGTACTCAGTTGTAGGAGTATCAATTCCGACATGTCTTATTCATATACTGGAGTAGAAAATTGGCAGCAAATATTGCATGAAGTCTCTACTAGGAGGTGCCCCATAGTTACACACATATTAATATGAGTTGGGATAGAATTAAGACAGTTTCCCACATTTAATGAAGATGACGATCTAGAAAAAATCCTCACAGAGTTCGCATCATATGTTTTGGATAGTCAAAGATTAATTGTGTTGGATATAGAATTTAGATACACACCTACATGGTGGTGGGGTGCACATAAGGAGGTAATTCAGGACTATTACCAGTGTAAGTGACTGATGCACATAATATTTGGTAGGAGTCAACAAGATAGACCCATACATAAGTATGATGGAAGAGGGAACCCAAGACATCACATAAATGATTGTGTCACTAGATGGAGATTGGTACCACCAGGGGAATGGATGCATTACTTCATTCATACATTAGAATGAATACCAAGTAATTGGTATAAAGAGCAGGAACTACACAGAGAAACTGTGAGTTGGGGTGCAGTGCAAAAAAAATGTATTAATACTTTTGCATTTGAAAGTGAGAATCCATGGGTGGATCTAGAATTACAGAGGATAAAAAAGAAGATATTTGAAGAGTATGGGGTAGATACAGTGACAGTAGTTAGAGACTATAGAAAATAAACACTTGAACAACTAATTTATTTTTATCAAGTCGCAGAGGATGAAGAAGTAGAAGACAACCCACATGACATACAAATATTAGAAGGGGAAGGAGAAAGAGGGTTGGAAGGACCCCAATTACAATCAGAAGAATTTATTGCACTAATGAAGATTAAAAACGTCAATATTGGGACCAAATAGAAGCCAAAGATAGCCATCATTTGAGATTACTGGGACAGTGAGACAATGGAAGATAGAATTGAATTACTACATGAGTATAATGATTTATTACCAGCCACATTTTCAGAGATGAAAGGGGTAGAATGAGAACTTGGATAAATGAATATACCCCTTAGACCAGATGCAAGAACAATTATAAAGAGACCATATATATTAAACCCCATCTATAAGAATAAAGTTAAGGCATAAATTGACAGAATGCTAGAATTAAGAATCATAGAACCTGTGGAAGAATCATAATGGATTAGTGCAATGGTGGTCCATGAAAATAATACTGAAGGGATTAGGATATGTGTGGATTTGAGGAAATTAAATGATGCATTCTTGCATGATCCTTTTCCTACTCTATTTACATATGAGGTTTTAGAGAATGTGGGAGGACAGGAAGTGTACTCCTTCACAAATGGATTTTCAGGTTACCATCAGATCATAATTGCTTCGGAGGATAGGTACAAAACTACATTTGTAGCTGATTTGAGGTCATATTAGTACACAATGATGCCATTTGGTTAAAATAATGTGCTAGCAACATTTTTCACAATAGTATTAGTTGCATTCAAGGATTTTATACATAATTTTTTAGAAGTTTATTTGGATTATTGGACAGTATTCAGTTTATTGAAGGACCATGTAGAAATTCTGAGGTTAATGTTAGAGAGATGTAGGAAATGTCATATTTCCTTGAACATTAATAAATGTATATTCAATATACCATTTGGCATCCTACTTGGACACATTGTATGCAAACAAGGATTGATAGTAGACCCTGCAATGATTGGTGTTATTGTCAATTTACCACCACCAAAGTCAGTGTGCCAGTTGAGAGAAACATTGGGCCACACAGGGTACTATAGGAAATTCATAAAGGGATATGCAAATATTATTGCGCCCATCGAGAAGTTACTAAAGAAATACATCAGGTTTCAGTGGAATGATGAATGCCAAGAGAGATTGGACATACTGAAAGAGAAGATGGTGACAACACCCATTTGGAGATTTCTAGATTGGATAAAAGAATTTCATGTGCATGTGGATGCTTCATCCATTGGACTTGGAGAAGTATTGTCACAACCAAGTGAAGGAGACATTAATCACCCAATATATTTTTCTAGTACAAATTTATATGAGTCTGAGAAGAACTATAATAATATAGAAAGGGAAGGTATGGCTATGGTGTATTCCTTATATAAGTTATAAAAGTTCAGACATTATTTATTGGGTCAACATTTTAAGATGTTTACAGATCATTCTGATTTAAAGTACCTAGTTAACAAGCCAGTGTTGGGCAGAAGGATCTATAGATGGATATTATTTTTTCATAAATATAATTTTGAAATCATAGTAAAACCATGGAAGTTGAATGCAGAACCAGATCATCTATCAATAATTACTAATAGAGAGGAGCCAAAGAATTTGGAGGATAATTTTCCTAATGCCAACTTATTTTCTATTCAAATTGTTGGTGATTATTTTTTTGACATTGTTGGATTCTTGAGCACAGGAATGGATCCCAAGGAATTTACTATCACATAGAAAAAAAAGTTGGTAGTGTGCACTGCAAACTATCAACTGATTGCAGATCATTTATACTAGGTGCAGATGGAACTCTAAGAATATGTGTCATGGAGCATGAATGCTCCATGGTGCTAGCAGAAGCACATGAAGGGATAACTGGAGGGAACTATGAAGGAAATCCTACAACACAGAAGGTGTTGCACGTAGGATTATGGTGGCCTACAGTACATAAGGACGCAAAGGAATACTATCAGACCTGTGATGTATGTCCGAGGGTGGGGAAACCATGCAAAAGGGATGAAATTCCACTTGTTCCCCAAGTAACCTTACAAGTGTTTGAAAAATGGGATGTGGATTTCATTGGACCCATTCACCCACTAGCAAGGAGATTAGGATCCAGATAAATCATCATTGCAACAAAATACTTAACCATATGGGAAGAAGAAGCCCCAGTGAAGGACTACAACGCATAAACTATAGTGTGGTTTCTATATGAGAACGTGGTGACCAGATTTGGATGTCCTAGAATTTTGTTGAGTGATGAGGGAACTTGTTGTTCTTGAGATTGATTGTAAGGCTCAAATAATAATGTCAGGCATCAAAGGTTTGAAAATGAAGTATTTTGTATGTTCTTTTTCTACATTTAGTTTTCTCAGAAATAATCTTTAAATGAAATTAATAATAAGAAAGTATAGAGACTGTATCTCATTATCTCAGTCGTAATTATAATTTCAAATGACGTATAAATAATTTAAAAAACTGTTAAAACAAATTCAGGTATCAATTACAGATAAGTCTCACCTTGTTTGCAGTAGAAGAAAAGTAGAATATGCACCCTTGAACAGGATATAAACATGCAATAATTCACATAGATCATAGGTCTTGTTTTAATCATAGTAATAACAAAGGAAAATTTGCCTACTGAATGAACCACTAATGTAATATGATCACAGTAGATGTAATACTAAATTTCAATCATTCACTCTTCATGAATTACAGAAAGAAATTCAGAGAAATGGAAACATAGAGGGAACACATAACTCAAATTGAACGAAACTTAGAATCTCTGTCTACACTTGTATTAATACTAAAAATAGTTTCTCTTTTAGATTCGATAAGAAGAAGCCTTGAATAGATCTAAAATATATCTATTTATACAAAAAATGTCTCAACTAAAAACCATTGGAGTTCCTACAATAGAATACAATCTGAATGAAATAACAACATACAGATATTGTTGAGTTCTTATTTGATGTGATGGTGCTTCATCTGTCTCTTCACTTGCTCACAGATGCACTCATTTTCCTTTATTCTTTGGACTAGGTACACATGTCCACTAAGACCACCACAATCATTGGATTATTTTCTTTGTCATATGCTTTTGTTGCCATCTGTCCCTTCGAATGTGTTTACTGGGATAAAGAACTATAGTTGAAGATGTGGGGGTGATAATTGGATAGGTATCTCAGTGTTGGGTCATTATGGGATGGATAATAGTTACGGGGAAGAGTAATTGTTCATGAATAGGATGACGTGGGGACAAGTGTCCAATAAGGAGGTGGGATGAGTGGATGTGAGGATGTAGGTGGTAGGGATAGATGGGGTAAGTGACGTGTAGCGAGTGTGATAGGTTGGAGGGTGAAAGATAGAGTGGGTAGAGGAAAACTGTTGAGTCCTTTTATACTTTTCTATTTTACGGGGGCACGAGGAGGTGGTTTTGAGGTAAGCCACCTTTCACCCCGCAATGCACCTAGTGATGACACGTACCCCCGAGAGAAAACCGTGATTTAAATTGTGGGACCGCCTTTCAAAATTAAACCCTGCACAACTTCGTCCCCAACAATCGTTCTCGACTGTTGATATCCACGGTCCATTAAAACATGACTGTCAATCTTGCAAAGTGAGATAAGTGCCCAAATTTTAAGATGAGGTCACAACTATCAGACACATGTAGAGAAGACAGAGTGAACTTCGTGCAATTCCTTTTCATCGATCCAATCAAGGGACACGTGTTAGATGATCCCTGTATTCGGTGATATCATATTTCGGGAGGAAGCAAGCAGTGATGAGTAAAGAACTCCTAGAGTTCCGAAGCTCATATTTCATCTCTACCAATGATTGAAGTGGACATGTAGTAGGAGATCCTACACTCCAGAAGGTTTTCGATGTTATGCATCTTGGAACGCTCGAAGCCCAAATTTTCGAAGTAAATCTTAACCGTCCAAATAAAAAGGATGTGCAACGCCAAACCTCTTACTTAGGAGACTTAGTACTTTGGGTATTTTTGTTGTTGTGCATCTCAAAATGTCCGAAGCTTGAATTTTTGAAGTAAATCTTATCCATCCAAATCAAAAGGACACGCAGCTCCAAATCTCTTATTTTAGAGACCTAGTACTTCAGGGATTTTCACTCTACACATTCTTGCTCCTATTTCTGTTTATTTATCCCTTTCCTGTCATATTTGGTCCCTTCCTTAGTTTATCAGGCTTCTACGATGGTTTAGCATTTCGCTAGATTCTGAAATATGGTCTATCGAGCTTCCTTGCAAATTTTAGTGGTACCATGATCCTTAAGGAAATAAGATTAGACTTCCTGTAAAAAGAGAAGTCTGTAAGATCTTCACTGAATTAAAAACTGTAAATTGTAAATGGTAAAATGATTTTGAAATTCGAAGAGCTTGACAAAATCTATCGGTCTTCGTATAGATCTGCTTATAGAGAGATTATTAAAAAGTATGATGGAATTTATCACTTGGAAAATCACAATAATTATTCAAATCGTTAACTTTAGCCAATCATAAATGTCATTAACAATTCGACGGTTTGGGGTTCAAAGGTTTTGAGTGTATGAGGGAAGAAATCTCCCGAAGGTTGAATTCACGGAGAATTTAATCTCTTATCAATCACTTCTATGTCTTAATTAATCATGTTTTAAAAACGTTGTATTAACTTTAAGTATTTCGAGAGTTCATAATTCAGAAGTTTTAAATATAGCACAAGGGAAAATTTCCAAAGTCCGAAACTGTGAAGTGATTAATTGACACTTAATAATGACTAATTAAAGTTGTTATCTTCTTTATTAACTCTTTGAAAGCCATTTTTTCTTTTGTTATTACTTTACTTCAATGCTTTGATACTCCGGGGATTGTGAAATCAAAAACTCATGAAGTGAAATCTCTCAAAGTGATGTGGCAGAGATGACGTCATTCTGATGGTGTTTCAAGGAAAGAGAGGTGCCACGTGTCACTTGAAAAAATGTGAATCATCCAACATAAATGTCAAAAGTAAGTGCCACGTGTCAACCTAGGAAAATATGTTTAAAGGACACGTGTCCGTAATTCCAATAGGAAAAGTCACAAGTGGCTATCTTCAAGACTTCGGAGTATCGGGGTTTTTGTTTTTTAGGTTTGCTAGAATACCTGAAGCATGAAGCTAAGAAGAAACCATTAGAGGCTTTCTTTTAAAACCCAGGCGGCTTCAAAACTTTGGAGATCATTAGGACCATTCGATCAAATTAGAGTAACTCATTGACGATAGATACCATAAGTGCTTTATTGATAAATAACAACCAATGGATTTATTTTAATTTTAAAAGGTCACTTTCTAAGTTTTTTTCTTTTTTGGGTGAAATTTTATTTCTAAGAGGAAAAATATATAAAGCTCAAAAGCTAAAAGTTATACATGTTCTAACATAGGCTCCATCTGGGGATTGTGGCTCCCTATGAGGCACGAAAGAACAATAGACCAAGTTCCTTTATTGGGTAAATGGAGTCATTATTGCTTTTTGAAAAAACAATTCTAGTTTTATTTAAGAATTAATCATACATAGAAAAACAAACTTAACCAAATCTCAAAAAAAAAAAAATACCTTCAAAACATACTTAATGATTGATCTCAAGTTAGGTTGTTTAAAATTTCCTTTTCCTAAAACTGATTTTAGAATTGTTTAAGATAATCAAAATAACTTTAACTAAAATATCAGTCTTCAACCAAATTTGTTCGGTTCAGGTTAAGAAGATGTAACAACTTATTTAGGGAATCCCTAGTTGGTTCAGGATGTAAATATCACCAGAAAGAGAACTAGATAAAAGAGTATGATATATGGATATGTATGACAACCTTACAGATATCATAGATATTTCTTCACTTCCAACGAGCATGTTCAGTACCCCAGTGAAGTTATCTACTTCTCCCATTGAATTTCCTTTCACCAGTTTAATTAACAAAATTGCATTTTCTTGAGATGAGGGCAATCAATATATGAATTTCCTTTCATCATCTCCTTTGGACAAGATGGGGGCAATCAAATTATGAATTTCCTTTCACCATCTGACTTATATTTTAATATTTTGAAGTGGGAGCAATCAATTTGTATGTAACATACAAGGGATGATAATCTGTTTAAAATCTTTAGACTAAAAAGAAGGTCTGTCAATGGTTTTAGGAATAATCTGAAACTAGCTTTCTTCCAATTTTCAATACACCTTCACCTATAGGAATTTTTTTTATGGGAATGTTAATATTTCAGGGATCAACCTTGAGTGAATTAGTCAGTTTAAAGTCTGATAGAAGAGCTAAAATTATCAGGATTAGCCTAGACATACTTTTTTCAATTAAAATTAAAGGAAGATAAAGATTTTCACCTAATATTGTTTTGAAAATATGTTATTAAGTTTTCAAAGTCAAGGTAGGTTTTTTTCTTTATAGGAAGACTAAAAGAAAATAAGAAAGGAGAAAGAAAATATGAAGCAGATAAGAACTTGGGGATAGGTAAAAAAATGACCCAATCATAGATTTGAAGGATATAAAAAAAAAATCCTAATCCCACACGAGTTTGTGTCTTTAGTTTAGACTTCTTTTGAGTTTATTTATTATCATTATCATTTTTATTTTAGAGACACCTTTAGAACTGACAATTTAAGTTATAATTTTATACATCTCTGATTTTTTGGTCAGGTGATAATATTATCATGAGAAAAAATTACTTCACATTCATTTCGAAAAGAATTTTAATTTTTATTTAAACCATAAGAAGAGTAGGGACTCATACCTTATTTTCATTTTGAATTTTCAGCAAGGTAGATTATTAATTTATCACCTGTTTTCAGAGAAATCAAATGGAGTTTTTATTTAGCCTCATCTCCTATTCAACAAGATCTATTATGAAAATGGCCAAGAACAACAGACCATGTTACTTCATCATTATGCGACCTGAAATTAACCCTTTCAAACTCTTAAACCCATCATTGGGCTATGGAGTCATAATTCCTAAAAACTAAACCATACTAGATGCCAAAATGAGAACCAAACAACTGAATTGAAATAAAACGTTGAACTAGAAAGATGAAATGAAATGTTTCTTTGGAAAACTTATTTATATACATTGTCCCTACACTAGTCATGCTAAATTCCATTTATCAAGTAATATGGAATTTCCAATGGAGCCATGCAACTAGTGGATTGCTTAACATACCTTGTTTTATGTTGGATGAAGGAATGAAAAAATAATATTTTTTTTCAAGCAAAGAATGAATAGGTAGCTTGTGCTTACTGCAGAAGTTTGGTTGCACACAAAACGCTACAACATTTTGGACCACTTGAAGAACATACTCCAACCAAACAGCCACTAGATCATGAAAAGATAAACAATTTCCAGAGTCAACCAATACCTCTTCCTACCAGTCAAGCTGCATGAAATGCCTTTGCATACTCTATTCACTACTGTTCTTCTCTTTTTCTGGCTCGAGAATTTCATATTGAGGATCACTAGTCTATTGCTCGATAGTTGCTAAGAAAAAAGAAGAGATAAACTACTCCAGTAGCCCCTCCTTATCTCCTTCATCACCTGTCCAAGAATATTCTTCATCAATGTCATACACAGGCTGATTGCTTTTATAGTGCAACTGATAATTTTTCTGTTGAATTGAACTCTCTGAAGAAAAAGAAATAATTTGTTTCTCATCAACTTCAAGATCACATTCATCATAGTTATCAAACAAAGAAGAAATATTGTATGTTTCCATGCATGATGGGAAATAAATATGCTCTTCTTCATCGCCTGGATACTCATCATAAACAAGATGATTATATAAAATTTCTAAACTATGAATTTCAAAAAATTCCATTTATTAATGATCTAGTAATGATGAATGAATAATAGCAGCTTGATAAAAATAATAATTTAGAACATTAGTTTGATTATGACAGTAATTACTATGAACATTTGGTATAATGAAAAATTCACTTAGAGTATCATTTCCATTGCTAGTATCATTACTAAAATCATCTTTTCCAAGAGTTGATTGCTTATGGTATTCAATAAGCCATTGGCCTTCGTAATGATCTAGATCAGTAGAGGATTCCTCGTCATGTCTTTGATCTACTTGAAAGAATGGAGGTTCTGCAAATATTTCTTCATTTGCAATCATGTCGTCTTCGTTCTTACTGTTGAAAGAACCCTCTTATTTATTTACTTCAAAGTCTTCTTCATATAAATTTTCATGATATGTTTGAAGAATATCTTGTTTTTCTGCAAATTCTTCTTCATATAGTTGACCACAATTGCTATCATGTTGTGATTTTTCATCAACAAACTGATTATCTTTACAATCTTGTTTTGTGAAATCTAAATTGCAACAGTCTTCAAAAATAAAATCAATTGGATAGATCCTCCTGCAATAATTATGGAAGGAAGCATGAAATTATTTTAACGTTGAGATGCTGGAAGGAGGAAGAGACTTGTACCAATGACGAGCATCTCCTCCCAGACTAAACATGAACAATTTCATCAAAAAATCTTCATGATGAATATCTAGTTGATCCATAAGGTTATGAAACTCGAAGAAGTGTTTTGCAGGATTATCATCTTTATCCTCTCTAAAATTAGGAATATAATCTCCCCATTCTTTAATATTAGGGAAAACGTTTGGAAAACAAAAAAAAATTGTAAAGTCCAAAGGATAAAACCTTGCAGCAATTAGAGCAGTGAAAGAACCTTACATTTTGAAACCAGTGGAGTCGCCAGTGAATCATGTGGAGTCTTCGAACCTAGGAGTCACTAGGTGAATGATCAGATCCAGTTGAATGTCTATATCTTGTTCACCATCAAGGAATAGATCTAAGATTTTTCATACCCTAGGGAAGATAAAGACCTTCAAAACCATCCCCGACAATGGAACCAAAAATATGTTGTTCCTGAGATTGATTCTAAGGCTCAAAGAATAATGCCATGCATCAAAGGTTTTAAAATGAAATATTTTGTAAGTGACTTTTCTACCTTCAGTTTTCTGAGAAAAAATATTTAAATGAAATTAATAATAAGACAATACAGACATTGTATCTCATTATCTAAGTCACAATTGTATTGTCAAATGATGTAGAAATGGTTTAAAAAAGTGTTAAAACAAAGTCAGGTATCAATTACAAATAAGTCTCACCTTGTTTGCAATAGAAGAAAAGTAGAATATGCACCCTTGAAGAGGATATAAAAATGCAATAATTCAAACAGATCACAGGTCTTTGTAATGTCCTCAACCACCAACCCCTTCCAGGTAATGCTACACAAACAACCTTATCATTATTTTTCTGCTCTAATACCACATTGTGACATCCCTAGACACCAACAGGTTGGGAAACATCACTACCTAAAATGCTTTGATACCATATTGTGATGTACCCGATCACTCAAGTCAGTTCATGCTACCGAAAAACAAATTCTTACTGAGCTTCTAATAACCCAAAAGGTATCCTACCCATCCATAGACCTACTAGGCTATGGAACAAAAAAATCTTGTAGAACATCATGCATATATAACTTAATAGACAATTATATTCTTCTAATATATAGATAAATGTGGAAATAATAGTAAAACCTATACGTACAACATATACAGGATAAACTCAGAAATATGAAGCATGTACAAATACAAATTAAGTAAATGAACACATAAATGGTACTTATCCTTTTAGAGAAGACCACCAATTGCGTGCAAAACTTCCATGAACCTTCCATCCATAGACCACGCTTCTTATCATTCTCAGTAGTGGGTCCCCCCCAATATGGGACTAAACTCCACCCAGGTAAAGGGATTCTTAGGCTAGGCTGAGATAATGGGATGCTACACATTTAATCAGGAAGGATTCCCTCCCAGGAGCCAAATTATACACACAAACTACAACCTCTCATTCCCCACATTCTTGTCCCACCCCAGGAATTGTTCCCCTTCTTTGCTCAATAGTCCTTCGAATTCCCCACTTCCCTTCCAGGGCTTCATCAATACGCCGAATAGGAATTCTCAGAGCACTATAGTTGTTGCTGGGCTCCCTCTAGGATAAATCACTTCCCCACCAACCTCTCTCACCTGAAGATAGTTTATCATAGGCCTGAAAGCCTACTTCTTCAATCCACGGGCCTAACAACCCACCTCTTCAAACCACAGTCCTGGAAACCTGCTTCTTCAGTCCAGCTCTTAAGTCAACTCTAGTAAGGTTGATGGAAACAACAAGGCTCAATATAGCTTAGGTGATGGAAGCAACAAAAAACTGTTAAGGCACAACAAAACTCTGACAAAGTACATGTATGGTGTGCTTCACAGGAAAAATGGGTCATCTTCACTGGTTTACTAGTTTATGAGGTGCACGAATGATGTAGAGGTCGACGATGAAGAGGATGGATCCCCATGTGAATCCCTGGATGAATCAGTAATATCGTAGACTTCCAGAGAATAGCGAGAGTCCCCCTGAATGGCGATAGTGGCAATGGAATGAAAGCATGGGGAGAGACACGAGCATGGAGGGAGAACACCCCAACGAGCTAGATTTCCCAACTATAAGTTGCATGTGCTCAGTTTGACACATGTCTTCCTGAATCTGCATGAGCTCCACTTAACACTCATTCCCTTTTCCTTGGGAACTTAGCATAACACAGATAATGTCCAACCTTAGCCTTTTGGAAATAATAATATAATATTATTCCTTTAGAGGTAAGCTCTCTAGCTTAGCCCCTAATCCTAGAAACTTATCCCTTTCCCTCACCCTACCTAGTGGAGCTTATTCCCCCATTCTATTTTATCATGGTCGGTCTACATGCAATGATGTATTTATATTAATTATATGAGTATTTACATATACAAAAACAGGCTCTTTGGCCTTTAGCATCTAGGCTCTCTAGCCTAATAATAACATAAGCCTCCTAGCTTATAATCACTTGGCTCACTAGCCTACAAAACATATTTATATTCACAATTACAATTGGGGCTCGGTCTTGGGATGTTACAATCCCCTCCCTTTATTTATGCACTATCCTCAGTGCATTATATACCATGTACAATTCAAATTCTTTAAAAATCTCCAAGCTTTAGCTATTGGAAGCTTGTTATCCATCTGGTGCTCTACATTCCAACACCAATTATGGTATTCATACTGCAACTGGAAGTCAATTTCTCTATTCCATAGAGCTTCTTCCGAAAATAATCCATTTCATTGTTCCATTTGACACACCCTCCTTATGGCAGCTACCATGTCATAAGCATCCTTTAGTTGCATCATCCTTGTTGCAATCGCCCTTCTAGGCTCAGGCATCCCTTCACTGCTACAAAGTCCTTTAGCGATCCATCTTTCCAAGCCTTTCACACATAAGGAGAGGGCTAACCCGTTACCAGAACCCCACCAAGGTTCTACAATTATAGGTCTTTAGTGTCCTCAGCAGTAGTTTTTATTTCCAACATTCCAACTTTGATCATTATTATCTCATCTGCATCACACACATGTAGTTATCATGAGATAACATAAAATAATTCATTTAGAAATAAAATTAATTTCATAAGGAATTCAACTTTTCCCAAAATATGAAATTCTTTTTCATAATTTTTTCATTGTTGTTGCAATAATAGGATCCAGTCTTCCTTATGGATTTCAACAAGCACCATGTTGAATACCATTTTTCCTACAATGCTTCTATCTTGCATTCAACCAAAAAATTGTCATTATTTCTTGTACATCATACTCTCATTACAATATGTACAAAAACCTTATGAAGTGTTCTGAGAATTGTCCATAACTAACAATTCAATCACAACTAGAACCAATTTATTGGATAAAATGAATTAGCATTCTATGCATATGCCTATTCCTCATTAATATTAGTAAATTCATTACTCCTTTTTCTGAAAAGAAACTTTCCTATAGTCAATGTTCATGTGACTGCTTGACTTGCAACTTTCTTGTTGCAATGTCTAACAGCTCCTGAAATGTTCTCAATTCCATGAGTTAGCAACACTTCAACCATTAGTATAATTATTTCCATGCAATAATATATATGCATGCACTCACAAAACACATTCAAGAAATGCATTTGAGTACACAATTCTATCATGTATGAGTGAAACTCTGCCACTTACTAGGCATGAGTGCAACTCTCAATGCCTATTTATCCAATGCACCTTTGCATTGATTTTCAGAATGATCCTTATCTAAGTCATGTATCTCACCATCCATAAATTGGAAATCTGACCAATTTATTGACACATTCTCCACACACTTCCCATTGTCTTCTCGATTATTTGGATGCCTTCCTTTTCGACCCGAACACTACACCAAGAATATAATTTTGTGGTGTGCATTAGTGTTAGAAAAAAGGTTTCATTCCAAGTTTTACTTAAAGGTAGAAAACTCATTGGGAATTTTTGTGGTACATAACCTTTCTATATCCATACCTTGCCATATCCAACCATTTCCTAGTCTTATACATGGCTAGCTTTCTTGGCATCATTCCTATAACAAGTTCTTATCTTTTATTTCTTTGTTTATTACCTTATAACCAAATTAACATAACATGCTACTATGTCAGTGTGTGCATTCAAAAGATAATAAGATTTGATAACTATAACATGCCACTAGCATTTACCACACCTAATGGTAACTTATTCATGTTAATGCACTTAAACAATACCATACTGCGTATTATAAAAATTCAATCTGGAGAAATTCTTACCCAAATTTCCCTTTGGCAGTTATGCAACATAATTTCAAAAGAGAAATACATACCTACATAGCTTCCATTAAATGAGTTTGATGCTACTTGATTAGTTGATGACAGTAGAAGCTCTCATGCCTCTTTATCAGTCTTATAATCAACATTCCATCTTTATGTTGCTTCATTCCATTTGTAGCAACACCATCAACAACACTTGAAAACATGAAATCATTCTCACTTTATGGCTATCCCAACAAGCCATAACATACTTGTTGCTACAGTAATTGCAACAACTTCTTTCTCCCTATATCTTTTTTTTTTCCTTGTTGATCCCAAAAGTCTTCAATTTTTCTAGATTCCTGAATCTTCATGTGCTCTCATTGTAACCACTATGCATGATTATTTCTGACCTAAGAACTTTCTATCCAAATCACTCCTGGTTACCTTTGCTTTTCCAACCTAATTCTAAGTTGATATTAACCTTTAGCTTTTATTTATTTCCTGGATCCATCTATCCTAACTCATACTTGGATGAATTATGATTCCAATCATGTTGTCTTATAGACTTTGGATCTTCAACATCCCTTTACTTTTCGGACTGGACTACTTCATCTCTTTCCTAACTGAGTACTTTAGTATTTGATTTTTATTTCACTCTTCTATTCTCCTTGCCAACTAGCCTCAAACTTGGCTTGCATAGCCAATCTCTAGCATACTGTAAGGATGAACATATGCCTCCTTCGCTAGCTGCATAGAATTAATTAAAAGTACTTAATACTTCCTTAATTTATTTCATAATTTCAAGTGATACCTCCAACCTATGGGGATGTCACTCATGGCTCTATGCCACTTGAGATGGATTTTTCCCAGGCATCATCTCTTTTGCATTAAAAACCATGCATAGAATCAATTTCTTCTTCATGGTTCCTTACTAACTCTCTACAGAGTTTCATTTCTTTTTGAAGTCTTTCTTGGCTTTGGAATCTCCATGCTATTGCGGAAATATATTCAATACCTTTGGAATGCATCAACAATCCTCTACTATCCTTGATTTCTCTCCTGGAGTGTTGTCCTGCATTCCCATTATCTTGATGTCTACCTCATGATTTCTTCTTCCATTATCTTAGGATGTTCATGGACTTGCAACTACATATTATGCTGATATTAATTTTCAACATACCACTATTACTTGGATCCCTCTGATCCAACTCCTACATGACCCAATTATATTTTCAGTCATGTTCTCTGAGTAACCTTAGATAGTTAACACCAACTTCCTTCTTGAGGTACCTGATTTATCCTTTCCATGACTGAGCATATCGACACTTGGATTTTCTTGATGAATTATTACTTTCTCTTTTCATAACACATCCGATTTCCTTCTGACATGCATATTCAACTTCCAACTTGTCACCTTTAATGACCTTCATACCATGCTTCTACTGTGCATTTCAATAAAAATAATAGGGTTGCTATCTCCAAACTGTAGGAATGAACTTTGGAGATGTTGTCACTTTCTCCATGCACACATTTCATCTTTCTTTATCAAAATACTAGCATTCTGATATATATATCTATATATATAGAACAGGTCTTCCCCGAACCATAATTTTACTGGGGTTTTCCATGTTGCTTATTGGACCCAACATCTTATCCAATAACTTCTTAAAGATATCAAATGTAAAGTGAAGAATTGTCTTTTTCCTTCTTTCTTCAATCTATAGACATCTCTAGAATTTGTTTTTCCTATTTTAAATGTAATTGTTACATCCAAAAAAAGGCATACATCAAAATTTGTTAGCGAGCACCACAATATACCATTTTGGTAACATAGGAAAAAAAATTCTTTTATGGTCACCCACAATAATCTTTTTGACTTCCTGTGATCTGAGTTTCTCAATCCTTAGTTATGGCTAAATACCTGGAATCCTCTTTCCAAGACCTTTCCCATGGCTTCTTCCTTGCTGAATTTTGAGTCCTGAACAAAAAGTTGTTGATGTAGGACCTCTCGTCCTAAAACCCTTCTATGCAATCTTCTGCTATAACTGTATTGTAAACCCCGAAATTAGGGTGCCAAGGATCATCTTAGCTCTCATATTCGATCACTAACATGATCGAATATTTGCATAACCACAGTTTTAATACAGAGGCGTTGAACCTAGTTCTGCTCGTATGCTGAAAGGACCTAAAACTCTGACCCAGGTGATCGAGGCTATGAACTCGCTCAATTCCTTAGGTGCTGACCTACTATCAAGGATCAACGGTTGTGCTTGAAATGAAGTGGAGATATACTATCAGGGACGGTTGCGGATTACCAACTAGCACAACATTTATCTCCTTTCTCGAGTTCCRCAATAGAAACTGCTCGCCTATAGTGGAATTGATGCCAACCATTGATATTGTTGAATCTACATATCAATGGTCTAGGGGGATTGCAGAGGTTAAATCCACATGGATGTTATTTCTTYCCCCAATATCCGCAACTTCTCTCCACCGTAGATCTTACTTGTGATGATCCGATGGTCAGGACTTAATTAGATGTTGATCTGATGGTCCCCCTCTGCAACTCCCAGATCTAACATATGTTGTAGTTTTTTGTTGAATTCATGCTTCAATGGTCATGATATATTCTTTCCTTAGATCCATGGCTCCTGTAGCTTCTTTCACCATGGCTGTGTGAGCTACCTTAACCTTAATGGCTATCCAAAAAATCTATTTCTTGTGAAGATGATATTTGCACAAGTGATCTTCTTCTAGAGATGAATTTTGTTCTCGAACTCATGTTGGATCCTCTCGTAAGGTACACAGGCCTTATTTACATATTTAGGTATAGTTCCATATGATTCGGGACCCCACAGTCTCCTTCTCTAAGCCCCCTTTTTTTTGAAGTCAATTTTTTGGCACTAGCCCTTTTCTTTGGCCCCCAATATCATGTGACTATGGGATGTGACCAAGCGTTAGGATGATAGGTTCTCATCCGAAGCTTCAGGACTTCGGGGCTCTAGAACTTCAAAGGTTCTCCCAACTCCAAACTTTCAATCCCTCATAGCGTTGTATTGGAAAAATCATGAAGAACGGTGGATCGACGGTCCATGAATTCCTAGAATCCAATGACTGAGATGGACTCTGGCCTTCGGTCCTTTGGGAGTCCTTGACCCCAACTTCTTATGCTTTGAATCCACTAGAGTGCCAAGTCTTAGGAATATGGGATCTACTTCCAAGTGTCCTCTCTCGATCAACGATGAGGATTTACTCCGCTCTTTGGAGCTTCAAGAGTTTCACCTTCATCACACTACATTCCTTCTGAACGCTGAATTCTCAAACCTCTTAACTTTTTCGAGCTCCATGTAGTACATTTTTCATCATATAAGATGGTGACACATGGCCAAACTAGCAGGTGACACCTAGTCCAATTAATGGTTGGCACATGTCTGGTTCTCATTGGTACACCAGACATACCAAATACATGAAACAAATTGACATGTGGCATGCTTATAGTGGTCCACATCACCCTAGCTGATGTCGACATGCCACGTCACTTCAACATTCCCTGACTTTGGAACTTCCGGCTTCGATAAAATTTACACCCGCACACCCCAAATCTCCCGAGCGTCAAATTTTTGAAAACTTGAGGACTCATAGATCAACTATCCTCCTTCTCTATTTAGATCTATGGTCAATGGAGTTTTTCAGGACTCCGGCTTCAGCGTATTTCCCATTACAACACAATAATTCTTCTAAATGTCGAACTACCGAACCGGTCCACATCACCCCAGGTGACATCATCACGCTGCCTCACTCCGTCACTCCAAAGATTCAAAATTCATAAGACTTTACCTTATTACACTTCAAAATACCTGAACATCAAACTGGCGAATACAATGATCCCCAAAGCTTGGCTATCAACCAATTAATGTAGTGACACATGGAAGACTTAGGGTAGGTCCATGTCACCCTATGTGATATCATCATGCCACATCATATCCGATGCTTCGGGACTTCTTGTCACATCACCGATCATCAAACCCCTACCGAGAAACACAACCTAACGATTGTATCTTTGATTGATCTAACGACTTTGATCTGTCCCTTGCCAAATCCAATGATCAAGCACTTCTCTCAGTGATCTACGGCATAGATCCACTCCAAAAATTCGGAGCTCTGGGGATTTTTCCTCTTTTATGACAAAGAACTTCAAACAATCGAAGTGGAAAAGTTTGGAGGACTTTGGTGCTTAACCACCATGCTCCTTTTTCTAGGTATGATGATTGTGAAGCATCTTCCTTCTCCCTAACAAATCCTACGGCTCAAATTCGATCTTGTGGTTATCAACCACGATCATTGTGGTAACCATTTTGCTACTTATCTTGAGATTTACATTACCACCTAGATGTTCTCGTAGTGCCCTTATGCCATTCTGTAACTTCCATTTACTCATACATGACCCATCCATGTTCAGTTTTGAAACCATGGGCTCTAAACTTGAATTTTTTCCATTTCTGTAACATCCCGCTCTGGCGCACTAACAAACTTATTCTTTGAGGACACTTGCTCGCAAGTGATCTGGATTCTTATGATGATGAACCACTTAACCTTGATGATGATGCGTCATGATTGATGACAGGATGTTTTACTATTTCTATATACAGGTACTATTAACTCAGTTTCATTGAGTGTGCAGGGTTTCGGACCTTGAGGATGCAGAGGCATCGGTGGAACTCCCTTGGACTCCGGATTGAGTCAGGGAGTGGTCTATTTGAGTTGTTTCCATTTACAGTGATATTGTGTGGTTTTGATGATATGCTATTGATTTC
>JASDQU010501101.1:12371-27002 GCA_032191745.1 Picea mariana | reverse complement strand
AATTTAAGGAGTAATTTAAGGAGCGATTTTTGGGAATGAGAGAATCTGAGTCTTTAAACTATTAAAAGAAATTAATTTTAGAGAACGGGAGGCATGCGTGACGCATGGACGGTGGAGACTGGGAGAGAGTTGCCATTAAAGATTTATTTATTTAATTAATGATTTAGGGTTAGGTGAATCTCAAAAATTGTTATAAAAGAGAAGGAAGGGAAGGAAGAAAAGGGGGAAGACGGTTAGCGTAACGATTCGCTATTGAGTTGCGGTCTTGACGGATTGCTTGTGGGAGTTGGGTATATCTCAGCTATATTGGAGTGGTAGCTCCGCCTGTTGAGGCAGGCTGAGACGCTATTTTATTTCTGGTGCTTGTGTGGCCCCTTTGCGGCTCGGGGGGCTAAGGGGGAAGAAGAGTACCCCTAGCGTTTGGCTGGGAGGTACCGGTGAGCTTTCTTTGGTCGGCAAGCAGAAGCAGCAGGGAGAACGGACAAGCGGCACAACGCGAGGGTCATCTCCGAAGCGGGCGTGTGGCCAAGGTATGATTTTTATTTGGTAAGGTAAAAAGCGTTTTATATTCGGCAAACCATTGTTATTAGTGATAATATCATGAGATTGTTTGGCATTATATTTTGAAATCTCGATCCGCAATGACATGTAGAGTTGTTTATATTGTGATCATGTGTCACCTTAGTGAATTAGGTGATGCTGTTAATTTCTTATTTTTTAAAAAGAAAAGAAAAAGAAATAAAAAAATTCCTATTGTACTTCGCTATTCATAGACGTAACGAAGGGGTCGTTACAATTTCAACAACAATTCTTTTCTGAAAATTTTTATTCAACTTCCACTAACACTGACCATCTGGGCTCAATGTTGAAACCATGGCTCTCATACCATTTTTTAAAGTCCCCAACCACCAAACCTTGTCGGGCAATGCTACCTCAACAACCTTATCATTGCTTTTCTACTCGGATACCACATTGCAACGTCCTGAGCCACCAACAGGCCGGGAAGTATCACTACATAAAATGATCTAATACCATATTGTAATGTAACCGACCACTCAAGCTGGGTCATGCTAAAAAAAAACACATTCTTACTGAGCTTATGATAACCCAAAAGGTATCCTACCTATTGTTCCTGAGTTTATGCTTTAATGCTCTAAAGTATATTGTCAAGGCATATGAAAAGATAGAGGAAGTTGAGGACAGAAAAATCAATGATTAAAAGGTGAGGGCTATAATTGGTTTCTCAACTGTCTCTGTCAAAATTCCCTGTTTTCCTGAATGTTGATATCTCTCTCAATTGTTGCCCATGAATGTTCTAACTCAACCTGATTATTTGTTGTTGGTAAGATAGTGTTAAATAAATTTAGAGTGATGCTATTTTGATCCGAAAGACCGGGTTCGATGTTAGGCTGCCTTGAAGCTGGTACTATCGTGAAGGATAAAGGTAAAGGAGATATAATTTTGTGTTTTCTTTTTAGGCTTCTTTATCTCTATTTCACAATGCGAAGAAGATGATTTTAAAACACGAATTAATAGGATGACTAAATTGTAGGTTGTTTCTTGTATCTGAGTTAAATTTAAAGGAAAAGAAACATGCATGATATGAGGAAAAACATGAAGCTATTAACCAGGTGAGGCATCAATTTAAGAGGAATCTCACATTGAAACAAAAGTCTATGAAACAAGAAAAATATTAATGAAGCATATGATATTGGAATCTAAACATCTACAGGTCTTGTATCTGATGATAACCGATACAGAGGAACAACTGTAAATGATTTAAATAACAAGAATAATAATTTCCATAGTAGAGGTTGTACTAAATTGTAGCCATGCATTCATCAATTAGATATTTGAAAGAAAGACGAAATGATAGGGAAACACATAACTCAGACATGACAAAATCTAGAATCTTCAATCTGCATTTCTATTAATTCAGAGTCTCTTAAAAATTACTTCGTCAAAATGCCTTTTTAGAGAAGGAAAAAATCATTCTTTCAGTATTTGCTCCTTGTATTTATACAAGGTCATCAATACTTGATGGTTGGCAATCTCCTACTTTTTAGGAGAAAAATAGTTACAAAACTGCAACCTTAACCATTGCATGATTAACTTTTGTTTGTATATCATTTCAATAGTATAAGCTTTCAAACGATACTTCATTGTTTAGTTGAAGTATATCCCTCCTTTGATTCTATACATCCAATACATTTCTCCTTGCAAAACTTTGGGCGGACCACTCTGTCTATGCTTTTGGAAGGTCTGAAATCAGACGACAGTGTCTGTACCCTCTCTAACACCTCTTGATAGGTCCTAGTTCCTTTGAACATGTTATCACAAGGGGACTTCTCATGTTCATAAGCCTACATATTACAATGGGCCATGTGTTTTCCCACTAACTGGTAAGGGTCGTTCTTTCTGTGTTCGAGGTCTACCAATTTGACCTCCTCCAGTGCTGTCGCTTCAACTTTGGAATGACCCAAGTTGAGTAATGAAAATTTCCCAATCTGAACGGGAAAAACTAGCCAATATTTCTTTTGAGCCATATTTAGTTCTATCCCAATTCCACCTGTTACTATTTGATGAGCTACCTCCCTGCACACTAGTCTGTCAGGGAGGAATTTATGAAGCGCATGTGGAGGGATTGAACATCCAAAAACTCTGATTTAGGAGAAATTTTCCTCTATAAACTAGTCAGCAACTACCTTGAGGCTTCCTATGACGAACTCTGAAATGCAGGGAGCTGTACAACCATACACCATCTAATGTAGTGGTATTACCACAAAATGATAGATTTCATAGAATGAGTCCTTGGTGTTTTCTTCCCAAAGTTTAGAATGATATTCATGAATAGGTTCCGAGTAAGTTGGATTCCAACTCCAATTCATCAAAGGGAAAGGATTTGAGAAGCATATAACATCCATTATGTATGCATACATATAAAAGGATATTGGTCGGCCTTTGGATCTTGCAGTTTGATATTCCATGACCTCCTTCGCTATGTTATCAGATAAAATCTTATCCCTATTGAAGTTGTAACCTTTTGATGCCTCGTGCAAAAGAGGTACCCATTCTGTAGGGAAGTGGGTAGGAATTTTATCACCGAAAAGTCTACATAACATCATCACCACATAGACCATATACTCATTTAAAGAGGTTCTGGCATAAACACCATGGGTGTCGCCCCTGAATTTTGCTTCATTTCTCCACCAGTGTTTAATTATTCTAGGATACATTTCGTCTGACTCAAAACATTCTTTCTTTTGAAACTCACTCACAAAATATTTATTATAAATATACTTGGTACTGGGAGACAATTTATACATTACTTTTATATGTTCCAGTCTGAAAGAGATAATGACGACCCCTCGGCTGTTCAGAATGCTTCTTGTCTGCATGTATGTTCACTCTAAGGCCCAACTGATCATGTCGTTATAAGTCATGAGTTGCGGCCATGTAGCCGCTTTGTGAAGTTCAGACTCTGGTATGTCTCGGAGCTTGTTGTCGGCATCATGAGGGAAATTATTAATTTCATAATCTAGAGTTTCAAAAATCTACCTCTAGGATTTTATGGAATCGATGGCATGCGGTATTGTATCAGATACAATGTCTCCATATAGACTCGAGCTCTCTCCAACTTCCTCGCTTTTCTTGGTGGCCTTCTTGGGTGCCATGGTATTTGCACTGGACCAGAAACTTGTTTACAAAGAAAATGTGTATAAAACGGGATAAATGTGACTTGCTACAGATGTAAAGGAAAAGAATGAAGTTTGAAACACATGACCTTTATTAACCCTTAATTTGTGTTATAACGAGCGTACTGATACAGGCGATGAAAAATTAATTCAATAATGGAAAGATATGCCTGGAGATACACTTTCACATCAAAAATATCTTCATTTATCCATTATTAATACTGTCGTATATCGACAATTTCAAAACTAGAATTCTGAAAATCGTTGCCTTCCTCAATTCCCAAAATGCGAAAAGCAGCTTAGTTATCACTAATCATGTTTTGAAAACAACTTAACTTTAATCTTAGACTTTGTTTAAAGAAAACATGATTTCGCATTTCGAAACTTCAGGGATCCTGTTGTCAGGGGATATATCATAAGCAAACCCTGTATCGCGAAATTACAATGGGATTAGTGAGGTGATAATCATTCGTATTAAAGATTTAATTAATCAAGATTAGTGAATAATTATTTTTTACTTTTACTTTTCGAAAAATCGAGGATCGAGAGTTCAAACGATGAGAGTTCGAAAACACTTAGTAGAAGGAAACCCGAATTGCAAAAGATTAAGGGAAAGATGAATGCGTTTAGGAGTTTAATTAATTACGGATTAAAGAGTGCTTTGTGGAAAGCAATGGAAAATGTAACATTTATTTCTTCCCTCCCTTTTTTATTTTTTTTAATATGTTAAACAGTTTCAAGATTTTGACACCGGGAAATTGGGATGGTTGAAGATCATACCTCGAGAAAAACTAAATCTTGAAACCTGAAAAGGAACAGAAGACTCTGACTCCCTTTTTTGGACTAAGGGAGGCTCCATGACTTAGGAAAAGATGAAGCTTCAGTTTTAAAGGGTAGAAAAATTAAACTTCGTGTCAACATTAGGCTCCATCTAGGGATCTCGTGTCCTTGTGGGATGAGAAGAACATGTCGACCAAGTGACTTCATTGGGTAATGGGGTAATGGGTAATCTTGTTTGTTTTTTCTCCTAATCTTTGAGATAGATTAGGAGAAAAACCGAACAAGATTAGGGTCTCAACGTTTACCTTGAAAACTCTTCAAAAACAAAAGTTCTGACTATCTCGAGCTGGGTTTTCAATAGATTTCTTCTCCTGAAACTGACCTCAAATCTGTGTAAGATAATCAAAACCAAAACAACCATCCTATCAGGTTTTATGTGATTCTGTTTGCATCAAGGTAAGTATTTGCACTGTGTCCGGTAAGGAGATCCTGAAATCTATGATAAAATCTAGCCGAAAAGAAGAGAAATTACTAGAGCATCTTGTAACTCACGTATAACAGCTTTTATCAGATACAAGGATATTTCTTCATTTCCAGCGAGCATGTTCAGTACCCTGGTGAAGTTATCTGACTTCCCACATTGAATTTCCTTTCTCCACTTCATTGTTTCCAAGCATTTAAATGCTGAGATGAGGGCAATCAATACAATGAATTTCCTTTCTTCATCTCTTTGAACTAGATGGGGGCAATCAATATTGAATTTTCTTTCACCATCTGTTTGTATTCATTTTTTTATTTTTTTGAAGTAGGGGAAATCAATGAGTATGAAATACACTTGGGAAGATATTTGTTTGAAAAAGAATCAAAGTCTATCAACTCATTTAAATATCTCTGGGTTAATCTTCTCACCTGCCTTCAAAAATCATGGGCTTCAGAGAAGTTCTTAAGGGAAAATTTTTGACCTTTAGTCTAGGGAACTTCCTTGAGAAAAACTGATCAGTTATTCCTGTTAGGATAACTAATAAGGTTAGGATTAACCTAGACAGGTTTATGATCCAGCCAAAGTCAAAGAACTAAAAACACAACCTACTCTCTTTATTGAAAGTTTGTTCGAGAGTTTTCATGACCAAAGTGAGACCCCTCTATTCTCAGGAAACTTTATTATTAAACATCCATGGTCAGGCGGGAAAAGGCTTTACTGTGGTCAAGGGGAGGGTAAAGGGGGTTTTAGAAAAACTATTGTACATATGACTTCTTTTAGAGACTTTCTTAATTAGCTTTTAAAACCTTTTCTTAAGTCCCCTTTTCTATTATTTCAAAAACTTCTTTGTGTGAGTTTATTATTATTATTTTGACAAAAATGAATCGATGATTTATTTCATTCGTACTTCTTAGGAATTTTATCTCAAACTTTTAAAATTGGGTTTCATAACTTTATTAGCTCCTATATTTCCAACCCAAAGATTACTTGTTCATTACCTTTTTCATTGTGAGATAACTTGATAGGGATACCTGTGCATGTCGCCTTTCGATACCTCGGATTCACTGTTTTGTGAGAAACTTTCCCCGTGAATAACATAACATTATAATCATTAGGAAACATCTTGAAATAAACTTTTATTTATTTATTTTATTTTGAATATATATATATATATACAAAAAGCATGAAAACAAACTAGTATGTACAATGATAATTCAGAAATACATTATTGCATGAAGTGTTTAAGATGTCGCCCATTTACAGGGGCATTGAGAATGTCTCCATCCAGGTTTTCTAATAACCAGGAATTTTTTCCTTCAAAGGTTGGAATCCTATATGGACCAGACCAGATTAGATCGAATTTTCCATGTTTTCCAGCGTCTTCTTTCCTGGCTTCCCATTTTAGGACCAAGTCGCCAGGGAGGAATTCTCTATCTTTTTCTTTCTCATCGAATAAGGACTTCATTTTATCCTGATATCTTTGCAACCTTTCATTTGCTTCAGCCCTATTTTGCTAGACTTCGACCAACTGGTTTATCCTTTTGGTAATGTCATTGGGTTCTTCATTTGAATCCTGCCAAAGTTTCATTACTGGTAGAGTAAGATTTATTGGTAAAATGACATCAGTGCCATATACCATCTAGAAAGGGGAAATCCCAATTGATCTTTTAGTACTTATTCTGTTGTCCCATAGAGCATATTTTAAATTGATATGCCACGCTTTCTTGTTTTCAATCAAAACCTTTTTTATCACGGTGATCAGGCTTTTGTTGGATGATTCAGCTAGACCATTACCTTGTGGATAGTAATTTGTGGAGTGTCCTAGTACAATGTTATATTTTTGGAAAAAAATTATCATGGCCATTGACTTAAATGCTTGCATGTTATTAGTGACTATTTTTTGAGGACAACCAAACCTGGATAAAATATTATCTTCCAAAAATTGATTACTACCGAATTAGTTGCATTTCTTGTGGGGATAGCTTCCACCCATTTAGTGAAATAATCAGTAGTAGTTAGGATCCATTTGTGTTGCTCACTGGAGTGTGGATGGATTTCTCCAATCAAATCAAGTACCCATTGCTGAAACGGGGCTTCGGTTTTAACTGGAATTAGGGGCAAAGCTGGGACCTTTTGTTTTCCTATGAACAATTGACAAGGGACACAATTTCAAACTTTAGTGTTCACTTCTGTGAACAATTTGAGCCAATAGTATCTAGCTCCTAAGATTTTATAAGCTGTTTCTCACCACGCATGATGTCCTCCACACACTCCGACATGGAATTTATCCATAACCCCTTTCATTTCAGTTTCAACTAAACACCTCAATAGGAAACCCAAGGGGTCTTTCCAATACAATTTAGCATCTATGATATAGTATTTTATAGCATGTAACTTTAGCGTCCTATATTTAGACGGGGTTAACTCACTAGGACATTGAAGCGTGAGTAGGTAATGGACGATGTCACAATACCAAGCCGAAGAAAAAATCTTGTCTTGAATTTTGGTTGTAGGTGCAATGACATCAAGCTCGTCTATTTCCATAAATCCCTAATTCTCTTGCAGCTGATTTATCCAAAGTGATTTTAAATTCAATTCGGAAAGCAATTTGGCCAAACCCTGAAGTTTGATAGTTTTAGTTGGTTTGAATTCTAGGTCAAACTATTAGATCTTAGCTAATCACCTGCCTCTTCTTCCATCACTTTCTGGTTGCACCATGATATCTTTAATAGAGCTAGAGGGTATATAAGCAATGACCTTTGAGTGCAACATGTAAGTTCTAAAAGCCTTGAGAGATTTCACCATTGCATAGGCCCGTTTCTCGAATATATCATATTTCAACTAAGCATCTCTGAGACTTTTTCTAAAAAATGCAATAGGCCACTCAAAACTTTCCTCATATTTTTGTAACAATACAGTTGCGATAGTATGTTCTGAAGCAAAAGAAAAAATCAAAAACCCTTTTGTGTAATCTGGGCTTGCCAAGACTGGTGCTTCGCTTATTACTTTCTTGATGCGTTGAAATGACGCTTTGGCTTCGCTTGTCCATTTCACTTCATTATCCTTTTTGAGCATATCTTTTATCAATTTCACAATTTCAGCAAATTTAGGGATGAATCTCCTCAAGAAATTAATTTTTCCTAAAAAAGACTGAATTTCTTTTACATTTCTAGGAAAATTTATTGTATCTATTGCCTAAACCCCTTTGGGATCGATTTTGATTCCATATTTAGACATGATATGGCCCAAGAGTTTACCTTCTTGCATTGCGAAATGAGATTTCTTGGGATTGAGTGACAAACCAAAATTTCGGCATTTCTTAAAGGTTTGTTTAAGGTGCATTAGATGTTCTGCATTAGATTTGGAGAACACTGTCAAGTCATCAAGATAGATAACAACGAACTTATCTCTCTCACCCACGAAATTGATATCTATGGTTTGCTAAAAAGTTTCCCCTGCATTCATTAAACCAAAAGGCATTTTATCATACGTAAAAGTACCCCAAGGGGTAGTGAAAGTAGTTTTTTCTTTATCGTCCTGATGCACTGCGATATTGTAACTTGAAAAACCATCAATCATAGAAATTTTGTTAGCTCCAACTACTTTTTCTAAAATGTGATCCATCTTAGGTAATGGGTAATTGTCTTTGAGTGATGATCGAGTTAGGTTTCTGAAATCAAGACACAATCTGATCTCG
This sequence comes from Picea mariana, assembly GCA_032191745.1. Classification (NCBI taxonomy): domain Eukaryota; kingdom Viridiplantae; phylum Streptophyta; class Pinopsida; order Pinales; family Pinaceae; genus Picea; species Picea mariana. Next base: position 18,349 of record JASDQU010501101.1, on the reverse strand, counting down.
TCATTTTTCTTTTTCACTAGGACTAGATTAGCTACCCACTTAGAATATCTCAGTGGGACTATGATTTTGGAATCGAGGAGTTTTTTGACTTCTTTTTCTATCACCGACAATAAGATAGGGTTAATCTTCCTGAGTTTTTGCCTAAAAGATTTGACACCTGGTTTTAATGGAATTTTATGTTCCATGATAGTCGTATCATAAGTTCTCAACTCGTCATAAGACCAGGCAAAAACATCTTTCTATTTTTTAAGCAACTCAACATATTTACTCTTGATTTCGGGAGATAGGTACCTGGATACTTTAACTAATCTAGGACTCTCTTCGGTACCTATATTGCAATCTTCGACCTCTTTTGGTTGAGATTGTAAGGTGGTCTTCAAAGGGATGTCATCATGATTAAAAATCCTTTCTAAGGGAATCAGGCCCTTGGGTATCTGATTATTTTTTAAAACCAGCATACGGTGATTTGCGATTTTATCCTGGAACTCTTGGGGGTCTTCCCCTTCCTACATGATCCAAATAGGATCATTCTGGTTCTCCTGGTCAGCATGCATTTCGGTGAATTCGTCTATTGTTTCTAAAAAATTTCATATTGTTCATCATCCTCAAAGACTTACCAATGTTGTATTTTATTGGGTATGGAAAGCTTATGTCTCATTTGTATATGGTATTTTAGTTTGAAAGCAGTGGGAGGTGCAAAATTCGAAGCTTATTTGGCTAAAGCATCCGCCTATTGATTTTTTTCTCACGGAATGAAGTGAATATTAACAAAGGAGAAAAAAAATTTGATTAGGTCCCAAACACAATTTTGATATGACCTTAACCTAGGATGTTTGGCCTGGTACTGGCGATTAACCTGCTTCACAATCAACTCTGCATCACCAAAAAATTCCAAGTTTTTAATTTTCATTTTCCTAGCGGCCTCTAACCCTAACACTAGAGCTTCGTACTCACATACGTTATTAGTGTGGTTAATGTTCCAATGTAGCCTATAGGAGAAAGGGATAACAAATTGGTTATCAGGTTCTACAAAAATTACTCTAGCCCCAGCTCCAAGATAAGATGAGGAACCATCAAAAAACATTTTCCAAACACCAGTGCTATATACTGTTGGTCCCAGTAATTGCTTATTTAACTAAACAATCAAGTGCTACATAAATTGTCAACCCAGGGAAGTCTATTATTTCAAAGGTAATCACACACTGTATATGCTCAATCTCAAAAGCAATCTAGAGTTGTAGTAAAAATACATTAATCACACCTTGCCTTGAACAAACTGAAGTTCTACTTAGAATTACAGGAAAGCAACCTACCTATTGCAGAGTTCAAAGTTTAAAGAAATAATTGACCAAAGAATCCTGGATTACATTAAGAAAATAACAACCTAGGAAAGGAATCCTTCAAGATACTGCAAAAGAAAAGACCAACTATTCTATAACAGAGAACAGGACCCTATTCCCCCAAGCAGGAATCTTCAACACCTGTTTCCGATCATCACACTTTCATGAACTCACACACTGAAGACTAACTACCTCTTAACAGAGAACATGACCCTATTCCCCAAGTAACAATCTTCAACACCCTTTTCCAATCATCACACTTTCATAAACTCATTTCTAATTGAAATGATTGACACACATTGAAGACTAACTATTTCTTAACAGAGAACAGGACCCTATTCTCCAAGCAAGAATCTTCAACACCTGTCCCTGATTATCACGCTTTCATAAATTCACCAAACAGGATTGCTAACTAGAATGATTATTAGTTACCCAAGCATGAATTATATGAAAACAATGTAACAACCAGTAAAGCAGAGTTTCGGCAAGACAGAGTTCAGTAAAGTAGTGTTTCAGCAAAACAGAGTTCAGTAAAGTAGTGTTTCAGCAAAACAGAATTTAATCAAGGCATGAACAGAAATAACACTAACACACTACAAAGCTAATGGGTGAATCTTGTGAAGAAGGGGGGCCCTCCCTTCTCACAAGATTCCCCTGAAATGAGAGGAACTAGAAAGAAATGCTCAGAACAATCTTTTATTCATTTGTCAACTATATCTTATTACAATGTCTGAAAGTAAACACATCTATCTCTGTAAATCCTTTCTTAGCCAAGAAGAAGCCCCCCCTTCTAATGATGATTTCCTCTTATTTAAAGAGGAGAATCCCCCTGATACAATTTGATCATCAAATTACATGTGTACATCTTAGTCCTATTCTTAGTCAGATCAAATCTCTATACTGGAATAGGATATCCTGGTCTCCCGTAACAAAATGCTATTACAATAGTTGAAAAGATACTGAGTGGGGTGTTTCTGTTGCGGCTGGAGTAACAGCTTCTTTATTTATCTTCTCGTTACTGTTGTTGTATGTTGTTTCGGCATCGCAAATCGCGGGCTGTTTCAGCAACGAGATTTTCGTTTTGACTGTTTCAGCAACGTGGTCACGCGACAACGATGGTTAATTTTGGCCCAAGGTGCAGCTGTTGTGGTCAATGTAACAGCTTTGTGTTGTTGTTTCAGCATCGTAGACCACGGAGAGTGTAACAGCTTTTTCTTATGGAGTTGTTGTTTCAGCATCGTAGGCCACGAAAAGTGTAACAACTTCCTCTTGTGTGAGTTGTTGTTTCAACATCGTAGACCATGGAGAGTGTAACAACTTCCTCTTGTGTGAGTTGTTGTTTCAACATCGTAGACCATGGACTATTTCAACCACGTGGTTTGTGTGCTTTAACTATTTCAGCAATGGGCCTTTAAACAACAATGCTAATCTATAGTTCGAATTGTTTCAACACTTATATATTTCTGATCAATGGTTAAGTACGAGAGTAATGTAAAATTATATGCAAAACAGATTAAACATATAGTAAAGAGAAGAGACGTTGTATACCTTTGGAAAGATAGGGTAAGGTGATAATGTGAGTTTAAATGTGAGTGAAACAAGGATGTAATGGTAGCAAAAAGTGTGAGCAAAAAGGTACATTGTAGGGTCCTAACATCCCCCCCAACTTAAAAGGTTTCATGTCCTCAGGCAACTTTAATCTAAATCAGAATTTGGATGCTGACTTTGAGCATGCAATTTACTTAAGCAGTAGCTGTGGAAGGTGTTGTTTGTTGGAGCTTTGAATCCTTGAATGCGTTGTAGCCTTTGCCAAGATGTTGTTTCGGCCTTCTTGGGCAACTTATAATGAACTTGATATTTCTTTGTTGGCATCCATAGGATAGGAAAATGAAACTGATAACCTATCCAGCTTTCAACACATTGCTGAACACAATTGATGTAGCTAGGTACCCTGGAGATTTCTATCTCTAGATTAGTGGGGATAAAGGGATTGTGTTCCTGTCTTTTCCCAGTAGATTGTTTCCAAAACATGTTATTTGCTTGTAGGGCAACAATCTCTGTGGATTTAATGAACTGTTGACAATCCTGAAGCACTGTTGTTTGTAGTTGCTGAATGTGTTGAGTCATCCCTGGTTTCTTCAAAAAATGATAATACTCTGTAACAAAGGTGGCAACATTTTGTGGTTCTGGCCGTATCCAGAGAAGGCAGTTATCCTTGTTATGCTTGGCAGCTAGGAAGTCATCCTTCCATATAATCTGATTGTTAAGGAAGGAGGTGAGTGCCCGAATCTTGATGTCACCGACAAGAGGATTAAGGTTAAGCTATCAGTTTTCAGGGATGGCCTCATTATGAAAATATACCTCACAGAGGAGATGTTGATCCATAGCAGAAGCTTCTGCAAAGGTTTTAACAAAATCTGTTGGCTTTAACATAGCATGGGGTCTTCCTTCTTTGATTGATTTAATCTGAAAAAATGTAAGTTGTTCCATGAGGAACAGAGAGTAATTGTAGGATGCTTTCCTTTCAGCCAACAACTTTTGTGCCAAGTCAAATATCAGGAGCAATTTGTCTTTTAGCTCTTTATTCTATTTCTTATAGGCACAGGATTCCTGGTGTGTTTGCTCCAAAGCTTCCCAGTTTGAATAGATATGGTTTAGCCATATTAGTCTGTGTTCCTGCAGGCTTTTGGCCTGTGTAATAGCAGACTCTTTTTTCCATTTGTCTATTATTGCCTACTCATCCCATGGATGAGTTTGTGTTTCAGCATTGCAAATGGTAGGCTGAGGTAGGGTATGAGTGGCTTGTTCCACAAGGGTGTGGGTATTGATCTGGATAGGAGGGGTAGATTCATCAATAGGCAATGCTTGTACAGCTTTATTAACAAAAATAGAGGCTTCAGATTTGACAATTGTTGTAGGCCAGGGTTTAGTTTTAATTTTGGAGGGTCCTGCTGGTTCTTGTGTAACAGCGGGGTGTTCTTCTTTGACTGCAAAAGTCGTAGATGCAGGGGAAGCTCCTGGCATCGGAATTTGAATCACTTTGTAGCCTACTTGATAATAGATGTCCCCACATTGACTGCACATATACTCTCTACATGGATTCTCTGTTGTAGTTCCCTCTTCCATGGTTGCTATGCGAGCTAGGGTGTACAATTTAAGTTCCTTCTCATAGGATTCTTTTGTTGTGACTAGCTCTTGCTTGTAGGCTTCCAGTTCAAACCTTAGGAACTCATTTTATTATAATATGGAGGCCATTGTTGGTTCTGGAAGAGGGGTGACTGGTTCTTGTGTCGCAGTCACATCCACACTAGCTAATTCTTTTGGAGCAGCTACAAGATCGGCAGTTGATTCTTGTATTTCAGCTTCTTGATGTAGAGAAAGTAATGTTGCAGCACCCTGGGCATCTGATTCCTGTATCTCGGTATCAATATCAGCAGCTGGTTCTTGTGTTTCAACCATAGCTGGTTCTTGTGTAACAGCTATAGCTAGTTCTTGTGTTTCAGCCACTGAATGAGTAGCTGGTTCTTGTGTTTCAGCTACTGAATGAGTAGTTGGTTCTTGTGTTTCAGCCACTTGATGAGTAGATGGTTCTTGTGTTTTAGTTACTTAATGAGTAGTTGGTTCTTGTGTTTTAGCTACTTGATTAGTAAAGGATGATGTCGCATCATACTGGGCCACAGGTTCTTGTGTTTCAATGCCCGTGGGTGGAATAGGTAAATATTTCAGAATTTGGGAGGTTGGAGATGCACGGGGTTTTAACTGGATGGGTTGGGGATTTAGGGAAGTGGCAGTAGTGGATGCCCTTGTTGAGGCCCTTGTTCATTTTCTTTGTATAAAGGGCGGAAAGAAAGGAATTTGCTTTCATTTGCGTGGGGGATTTTCCTCCGTGATGGGACAGGGAGAATTGTCTGGTTCAGAATCATCACTAAGGATATGAACGATAGGAGTGGATGATTCTAGTAAAATGTTGGGTGGGCTTGGTATGGTAGGAAGGTTAATTGGATTGATTGGGTCTGTAGGCGGATTGCTAGGTATTTCCAGAGGGTCTTGAGGGTTTTGTGGTTGTTGTTCCTGAAGATTTTCAAGATATTCAATAGCTTCTTGGGGGTCTATGGGTGGGTTATTTAGTGGAGGGTTTTGTTTGGCGAAACCCTTTTGGATAAGAAGTTGAGAGAGACGATGATGAGTGAGGGAAAGGGTGGGATTTTTAGCCTTTTTACAGTAATGAGACATATTTTTAAGACATCCGAGCAAATAATAAGGAATGTTCACCAATCTAGCATGTCGTAAATGAGACAGCAGGACAAAATCATACTGGTAGACTACCTAGTATCGGCCTTCACAGGTAAGGTAGTGTTTGACAAATTTTGCAACTTTTGTCCATGGAGGAAGCAACGAGCTGAGTCGGACACCCCAGCCTTTAGTCTCAATTTGATCCCTTGACAAGAGGAAATCCTGTTGGGCATTAAGGATGATATGTTTGCGGCTGAACCAGCGAATGCCATTGGTAGGGAGACCCGAAACCTGCACTATATCCTCCTCTTTAACTGGAATCTGAACCGCTTGAACAATGGAATGATCTTCCTAAAGATTTCAAGCGAATTGAAGAACCTGTTGTTGATGAAATCCTCGGAGCCT
>JASDQU010501101.1:0-11950 GCA_032191745.1 Picea mariana | reverse complement strand
AATTGTATTTACATATAACGTTTACATACCTCATCTTTACCTTTTGATTCATACTTCAAACAAAATATAGTGCATGTCCATTATAGTTCTGCAGTAGCCATGGCAGAGACTTTTGATTTGTTAGAGGAATTGTATCAAGGATTTGTTTACTGGAAGGACAAAATGTAATATGAGAGCGCAAAAGCTTATTGACAGAGAATGCTGAAAAGTTGGTGTTTTAGCAACAGGGAAAGAATAGAGGAATGTTTGTTGAAGAGTGATGTTGCAGAAACTGCTAAGGAAATGGTATTTTAGCCATAGAAGGAAGGGAGAAAAATTGTTGAACGGTGGTGTTTCGACAATGGGAAAATGTGAGGAATTGTTGAACAGTGGTGTTTCAACAATGGGAGAAGACTGTGAAAAATTGTGAAACAGTGGTGTTTCAGCAATGGGAAAATGTGAAGAATTGCTAAACAGTGGTGTTTCAGCAATGGGAGAAAAATGTGGAAAATTGCGAAACAGTGGTGTTTCAGCAATGGGGGAAGAGCAAAGAGTTGTTGAACAGTGGTGTTCCAACAATGGGGAAAGAGAAAAAAGTTGTTGAACAGTGGTGTTTCAACAATGGGGTAAAAATGTGGAAAATTGCGGAATAGTGGTGTTTTAGCAATGGGGGAAGAGTAAAGAGTTGTTGAACAGTGGTGTTTCAGCAATGGGGAAGCTTGTCTCTTCTTGAAGTAAGATCGTCCTTTCTTAGTAGGCCTTGGATTTGATCAAGAATCTGCAAAAATCAATTGTAACATGCCATTTATTGACAGGGATTATTAGTAAACGAAATCTAATATAATGTTAAAGAAATTAAATTAAAAAGAATTAATTGCAATGAGGGGTAGGAGGTCCCTCTAGAAAGAGGTAATGAGAGTCTTCCACACATGTGGCCTTAAAATATTCTTTGGAAATAGGGCGCTGGTACAGACGGAGCCAATGACCATTTACAAGTAATGGTGTTTTAGAGTCATCGATTGTGAGGAGACTTACTGTTCCATTAGGGAAAATAGTGTCTACTTCGTAAGGTCCGAGCCATCTTGTATGTAGTTTCCCTTGAAATTCTTTAAATCGAGAATCATACAGTAGGGCCCAATTACCTTTTTGGAATTGCTTATTTTTGATAGTTTTGTCATGCCATTTTGATCTTTGTTGTTGAATCATGGTTGTATGATGAATGGCATCTAGTCTTTTTTCATCCAATTCATTAAGCTGCTACAACCTGGCTATATGTGCATCTGTCAAATCAAGGTTGACAGCTAAAGAAATCCTTAAGGTTTTGATTTCAAATTACATAGGAAAGACGACACTTTTTCTATAAACTAATTCATAGGGAGAGATTCCTGTAGTATTTCTCCAGGTAGTTCTGTAGGCCCATAATGCTTCAGAGAGCCTGTGAGACCAATCCTTTCTATTTTCCTTCACTGTTTTTGTAAGAATGGCTTCTATTACTTTATTTGTGCTTTCCACCTGTCCATTGGCTTGGGGGTGGTATGTTGTAGTCATTCTATGTTGAATATGATATTTTTGAAGGGTGGCTTTAAAACCGTGAGAAATGAAAGGAGGTCCCCCATTTGTAACTAATTCTCTTGGCACTCCAAATTTGATGAAGATGTCTTCAAATAGGAAATCTAGAACTGCTTCTTCAGTCGCTCTATGGAGTGCTTTAACTTCCACCCATTTGGTCATGTAATCTGTGAAGACCACTATGTAAACATTTTGATTGGGTGGGGGGTTAATGGGTCCTACAAAGTCTAAGGCCCATCCTTTGAATGGTTCAATTACTATCTGGGGGTTTAATGGAATCTCATCTCTATGATTAGGTTGGCCCATTCTTTGACAGCTATCACAGGCCTGGACATATTTCTTTGCATCTTTAAAAAGTGAGGGCCAATAATACCCCATTCTGAGAATTTTATGTGCTGTTCTTTTATCAACAAAATGCCCTCCACAAGGGCCATCATGACAAGATTTTAGTATATTATAAACCTCATCTTCTCTAATTCACCTTCAAATTTCTTGATCAAGTCCTGTGTGGAAAAGACACCCACTTATCCAACTATACCGAGAACTTTGTTGAATGATTCTTCTTTTCTCTCGGTGGGATAGGTGTGGTGGTAACTTCCCTGCAACCAAGTAGTTAGCAATGTCTGCATACCATGGTGAGTGAGAAGATACTGAAAATAGATATTCATCAGGAAAGGAATCATCTACTAGGCTATCATCATCAGGTGTTAACCGAGAAAGGAAATCATCAACTACATTTTCTTTTCCTGATCTATCTACAATTGTAATATCAAATTCTTGCAATAATAGTAACCATTTGGTGACTCGAGCATTTGTGATAGGTTTATTCATTAGATATTTGATAACTGAGTGATCAGTATGGACAAGAGTAGAGTAGCCAGTGATGTAATGCCTAAATTTATTAATAGCATAGATAACTACTAAGAATTCCTTTTCGGTAACTGTATAGTTAAGCTCAACAGGAGTCATATTCTTGCTAATGAAGTAAATAGCATAAGGGAGATGATTTTCTTCTTGTCCCAAAAAAGATCCTATCGCAGTATCTGAAGCATCAGAGGATATATGAAAGGGAAGTGTCCAATCAGGTCCTCTTAGAATAGGAGCTGTAGATAACTGATGTTTAAGTGTATTAAATGCTTCCTAGCAAGAATTAGTCCATTTGAACTCAACATTTTTCATTAGTAATGGAAACAGGGGAGAAGCTATTTTGGAAAAAAATTTGATAAATCTTCTGTAGTATCCAGCATGTCCTAAAAAAATTCTTACCTCTGTTTGGGTTTTGGGAGTAGGAAGATTTTCAATGACTTGTATCTTGGATGGATCCACCTGAATTCCTTGAGATGAAATAAAATGTCCAAGCACTTTTCCTTCACTCATCATCATATGACATTTTTCTGTACTTAAGGAGAGGTGGTCTTGTATACATCATTTAAGCACTTTCTCAAGGTTTTGTAGTGCTTCCTGAAAAGAAACACCATAAGGAGTAAAGTCATCCATAAAAATTTCCATAGAGTCATTAAGCATATCAGAAAAGATTCCTATAACTGCTCTTTGGAAGGTTGTTGGTGCATTACATAGTCCAAATGGGAGGAATCTATAAGAAAAAGTTCCCCAAGGGCTAGTAAAAGTGGTCTTATCTTGATCTTGGGGTGCAATTTTGATCTGATTATACCCACTAAAACCATATAAAAAGGAGAAAATTTTCTTCCCTGACAAATTGTCTAACACCTGATCAATGAATGGTAATGGGAAGTGATCTTTTTGAGTGGCTTTATTTAAGTCTCTATAATCTACACATACTCTCCATTTCCCATTTTTCTTAGGAACTATTACCAATGGGGAAACCCATTCACTGTCCGATATAGGATATGTAAACCATGCATTAAGAAATTTTTGAAGTTCTTCTTTAAGAATTTCTCTTAAATTAGGGTTCATTCATCATTGGGGTTGGCAGATCGGTCGACAATATTCCTTGATATATATATGATGAGTACATAATTCGGGAGAGATTACTTTCATATCTGTATAGTCCCAAGTGAATGCTTCTTTATGTTCAAGAAGTAACTTCATTAATTGTTGTGTTTCAGCATCTGTCAGGTTGGGGTTTATGTTCAGTGTTTTGCCAGGTTCAATTTCTACTGGTATACTTTTAGAGGAAATGGTGGTTGATGTTTGAGGTGGGTTTTTAGAGTTGAGGTTTTCCTGGTTATCTGACTCCAAAAGTGCAGCTAGCTGGTTGTGAGTTTTTGGAGTCACGGAGGAGGGTTCACAAATAAAATTATTAATTACTTCATCCTCGGTGGCGTCTTTAAGGCTCAGGGCTTGTCCGATAGTCAAGATGGGTTGAGTAAGTTGACCATCAAAATCTACCCATACAGAATTATCATTATTGATTAAGGGTGTTGTGTGAGGGTAGAGGGTAATCTGTTTAGTCTCGTAACCATTGGAAATTGTCATTGAACCTGATCTACAGGTGATAAAAGCATCTGCTGTGGCTAGCCAAGGTCTACCCAAAATTAGAGGGTGGCCACCCAACTTTGTTTTAGGTTGTAATACCACAAAGTCAGCTGGATAATTCCAGGATTCCACTAAGATAATTAGGTCTTCAATGACTCCCTCCGATTTGATTGTAGAACGGTCAGCTAATTCTAGGATAGTTGGGGTGTCTCTGATTTCATTCTGCAGTTGTAATAGTTGTGAGGTTTTGAGAGTCATAATATTAATAGCGGCACCTAAGTCTACGAGGACTCGAGGGATTATCATTTTTCCAATTTGTACTGAGATGGTAGGGTGGCCAGGATCACCATATTTAACTGGGGGAACTTTACCTGAAATTAGTGTAGACAAATCACCCATAACATGAACTGTAAGGGGATCTTTAATTTTCCTACCAGGTTTCTTAACACAAATGTCTCGCATAGTCCTGGCATAAATTGGTACATCTCGGAGTGCTTGTAATAGAGGAATTTTGACATAAAGATTTTGTAATTCCCCTAGAAGATTAAAAGTAGGTGGCTCAGGCATTTTAGTCAAAGCTAAACGCTCAGGAAATGGTAGTTTTGTTGTTTCATCAACAGTGTTAGAGGAAGATTGTACCTCTTCAGGTACATCATGCTCTTTTGTTTCCTCTTTATTAGAAGAGGTAACATCAGCTATGATAGGTTCTACTGTTCTCCCATATCGTAGATGAATATCATTGCATTGCACATGGAGAAGACAAAATGTAGGTTGGTTATGAATATCAATGCATTGCACAACTTTATTATTGGGGTTAGGGTTAGGTTGTACAAGTAGTTGGGCCCTCATCATTTGATTGTTTGTTGGAGTACCTGATGGTAAGGAGAGTGGTTGCAGAAATTGTGATTGAGGTAATTGATTTGAGAATGAGGGTTGTTGTCCTCTCTAATTTGGATTCCATTGGTTCAAATAGGGTTGTTGTTGTTGTGGAGGCCAAGGAGTCCACATTGACGGATCAACAAAGGGTGGGTTAGTTTGTTGCATGGGTGGGTAATTCATTTGATTTAGGTATTGAATTTGATTATAGGGAGGGTAATTCATTTGATTGAAAGAAGGATAGTTATTCCGACGATTAGAAGATGTAAATGGCATATTAGGATTCATACCTTGTCCCCGCGGTTTCCATTGCCTTCTTTGTGTCAACAGATAGACGGCTTTAGCTTCTTCATCAGTTGGTTGTAATGTTGCTTTGATTCCTGGTAGAGAAGGGCATTGTTGAGTTTCATGATCCTTATCACAGATGGTGTAGATTGGCTTTTTGTCCAATGGGCATTCCCTTCGTGGGTGCTTGTCTCTGCATTTAGAACAAAAGATGGATAGAGATGCTTTTGCTTTTGCTTACTTCTTTTGAATCTGCAGGGTGTCAATTTGTGAGGCAAAAGAGCTTAACATTTCAGCTTTAAAACCTTCAAGTAAATTACCTATTTTGGCTCTTGTTTCTCCCCCACTAGATGATTTTTGGACTCTTGAAAATGTGGTATCCCTGCTATTTGATCTATTCCTTGAAGCTCCTCTTGAACATCTTTTACATAGGTTAACAATTTCATCATATGATTCTTTAGATATGTCCCCTTTTCCAAGAATATTCAACATATCTAAACAATCATCCCTTACTCCTTTTAGTAATATTGTTTTAAGGATATATTTACTTACATCGGGGTGACTGGATCTTTGTAGATTGTACTGTAGTCTTTCTTCAAAGTCCTCTAGATTTTCATGCTCTTTTTGTATCATCTTAAATAGTTCTTCCCTTTTTTCTCTTGTTCGGCAATAGTCCTGGTATTTATGCAAGAATTTCTGTTTCATTTGATCCCATGTTGTGATTACATGGCCTCCAAGGCTCATGTACCATCTTAGTGCCTTTCCTTTCAATGTTGCTGGAAATAGATTTAATTTTTGAGCATTGGAAATGTAATCATAACTTCTGCATAATATGTCAAACTCAAAAAGGAATTCATCAGAATCTTCTGAGGATAAACCATGAAAGTTAGGTAGTGCTGAGAGTGGAATGTTCTTCATGGGAGCTACCCCTCTAGGAATATCACCAATAGGAAATCCTAATGTGGAGAAAGAGTTTTCATCATTTACCTCTCTTTCAGGACCCGCTTGTTCTTCATGATGCAATTCTTCATTGTACTCATCCATGTTTTCTTCCATTTGCTCCCCTACTGCGCTTGCTTTGTCCTCAATATTTGTTGTTGGTTTTTTTACTGTCTCAGGACTCCAAACCTCTTTCCCCATTTCAAAGTTTGCTTGAAAGGAAGGTTGGGACTTTGGTTTCCGAGAGTTTGGTCATTGAGGAGCAACAGATTCAGATTTCGATATGATCTCATCAATATAAGTCTTTCTTCCTCCTCTTCCTCTACCCCTGCCACTTGTAGGGTCAGTTTCTTTGGGGTCTTCACATCTTCTCATGCAATCTTTATATCTGAAAGAACATAAGTGCTTTTGAAATCTATAATTACCTTCCCCGACAACGACGCCAAAATGTTGGTCACAGTAATTTCTTATTTAACTAAACAATCAAGTGCTACATAAATTGTCAACCTAGGGAAGTTTTTTATTTAAAAGGTAATCACACACTATATATGCTCAATCTCAAAAGCAATCTAGAGTTGTAGTAAAAATACATTAATCACACCTTGCCTTGAACAAACTGAAGTTCTACTTTGAATTACAGGAAAGCAACCTACCAATTGCAGAGTTCAAAGTTTAAAGAAATAATTTTCCAAAGAATTATGGATTACATTAAGAAAATAACAACCTAGGAAAGGAATCCTTCAAGATGCTGCAAAAGGAAAGACCAACTATTCTGTAATAGAGAACATGACCCTATTCCCCCAAGAAGGAATCTTCAGCACCTGTTTCCGATCATCACACTTTCATGAACTCACACACTGAAGACTAACTACCTCTTAACAGAGAACATGACCCTATTCCCCAAGCAGGAATCTTCAACACCTGTTTCCGATCATCACACTTTCATAAACTCATTGCTAATTGAAATGATTGACACACATTGAAGACTAACTATTTCTTAATAGAGAACAGGACCCTATTCCCCAAGCAGGAATCTTCAGCACCTGTCCCTCATTGTCATGATTTCATAAATTCACCAAACAAGATTGCTAACTAGAATGATTATCAATTACCCAAGAATGAATTATATGAAAACAATGTAACAACCAGTAAAGCAGAGTTTCAACAAGACAGAGTTCAGTAAAGTAGTGTTTTAGCAAAACAGAGTTTAGTAAAGTACTATTTCAGCAAAACAGAATTTAATCAAGGCATGAACAGAAATAACACTAACACACTACAAAGCTAATGGGTGAATCTTGTGAAGAAGGTGGGCCCTCCCTTCTCACAATATTCCCCTGAAATGAGAGGAACTAGAAAGAAATGCTCAGAACAATCTTTTATTCATCTGTCAACTATATCATATTACAATGTCTGAAGTAAAACACGTCTGTCTCTGTAAATCCTTTCTTAGCCAAGAAGAATCCCCCCCTTCTAATGATGATTTCCTCTTATTTAAAGAGGATAATCCCCTCAATACAATTTGATCAGCAAATTACATGTGTACATCTGAGTCCTATTCTTAGTCAGATCAAATCTCTATACTAGAATAGGATATCCTGGTCTCTCGTAACAACATGTTATTACAATAGTTGAAAAGATGTTGAGTGGGGTGTTGCTGTTGTGGCTGGAGTAACAACTTCTTTATTTATCTTCTCATTACTATTGTTGTATGTTATTTCAGCATCGCAAATCGTGGGCTGTTTCAGCAACAGGATTTGCGTTTTGACCGTTTCAGCAATGTGGTCACGCGGCAGCGATGGTTAATTATGGCTCAAGGTGTGGCTATTGTGGTCAATATAACATCTTTGTGTTGTTGTTTCAGCATCATAGACCACAGAGAGTGTAACAGCGTTTTCTTGTGGAGTTGTTGTTTCAACATCGTGGACCATGGAGAGTGTAACAACTTCCTCTTGTGTGAGTTGCTATTTCAGCATCATAGACCACAGAGAGTGTAACAACTTCCTCTTGTGTGAGTTGTTGTTTCAGCATCGTAGACCACAGATTGTTTCAGCCACGGGGTTTGCGTGCTTTGACTGTTTCAGCAATGGGCCTTTAAACAACAATGCTAATCTGCAGTTCGAACTGTTTCAGCACTTATATATTTCTGATCAACTGTTAAGTACGAGAGTAATGTAAAATTATATGCAAAATAGATTAAACATATAGTAAAGAGAAGAGATGTTGTATACCTTTGGAAAGATAGGGTAAGGTGATAATGTGAGTTTAAATGTGAGTGAAACAAGGATGTAATGGTAGCAAAAAGTGTGAGCAAAAAGGTACATTGTAGGGTCCTAACATATACATCCTATTCTATTTGTTCTTTGTTCTTTTTTATTTCCTGTACAACTTTCTTCTATACATGTATCAACCTCATCATCTATAGATAATATACAATTACCTAAATCCTGATCAGCAATATATACAGGATAATTATTTGGGTTGAGAGGGTCACTAACCATAAATGCTAACCTGGTTTCCCTGTACAATCGCGTGAACTTTCCTCCAAAAACTGGAATTGTTGTGTACGTCATATCAAGTTGAAGGGAACCTCCAATTTTAGCACCGCAGGACTAGGATAAGAGAATGCCATATTTTGGGGGTATATCTGCGACAACCACATCCATTAAAATACTTTTTACAGGTACCTGTGCAAGGTTTATGACTACGTCTTTTATCATGCCTATACACTTGAATTTCCTCGAATAAAATGAATATAAATATCCATAAGGCCTGGTGATTTCAAGGCCGTGTCTATCCATGATTTCTTTAAGAATCACATTGTGAGAGACCCCAGAATCCAACATGCAGTTATGGAGCAAATGGTCGAAAAAAATCAAAGTGATGTAGAAAGGGGCAACAATGTCTCTGGCACCTTCGAAGTGTGGGCCAAAAATCATGTTAGGCTTATCATCTTCTAGGTTTATAACATCGGCCTAACTTTCATTTTCCGAAAACTAATCATTTTAGCAATTTGTTTTCGCTATATCGGGTTTTTGGCCAGTTCGACAAGGGGAATAGGGATTTTGATCTTATTGATTTCATTCTCTGGATTAATGCTTCCAATGGTTTTGTCAATTTCCATTATTTGAGTCTCCAGCCCTTTCTTTTCAGCTTTCCTTGGTTGAGGTACCTTTGTTTCGGTAACAGGGGTGTTTATTTTCTGCATTCTTAAGGGTGGTGTTTCTGTTGTCTTTGTTTTAATAGACTGTAGGTTAGTGATCTTAGTCCCTTCAGTCTATTTTTCAGTGGTTTTTGAAACTGCTTCGTCAGTTTCAACCCTCGACAGTATCTTTTTAACTGGAGTGGTTGTGGAAACCTTGTTTCTAGGTCTTAGGTTATACTTCTGGTGGAGTTTGGCCATTATACCATCCGCTATTCCCTGATAGGTCAAATATTCTGAAACACTGTTGTTCTTGTTACTCTTAGTACTATACTATGTAGTCAGAGACTCTTCATTATCATGTCTTGTTATATAAGTTTGTAGGCAGTCATCTCCGAGATTGTTCATATCCTCTTCTAACTCCTCGAAATCCTCCAAGTCTTGTCCTCCTATAAATTTTTCACTTTTAAAATGGGTTTGGATTTTTTGATTATCATTCTTAACTTGTTTTTGGTGGTTTTGAGGATTAGGGTTCTTCCTGAACTCCTTTCTAGAGTAATGTTCATTCTTAGATTGATCTAGTTCCATTCTCGATATTTTGTTTGACATTTCTTTGATGATTCTAGCCATATCATCCATTTTGTCTTCTGAGGATCTTCTTGATCTAGAGGGTCCTCCTTGTTCCCTGTATCTCCCGATTTCTTTGTTTCTAGTCTCAAATTTGGTTTTCAGCTTCCTTGATGCCATCATGTTAGATTCGATTTCTAGGGAGTCATCTTGCATCTTGGTAAGATCTGTTGATATTCTCTCCCTTAATAATAGGGCGAATTCAGGGTCAAAAGCTCCAGTGAAAGTCACTTTCGCTGCAGGTTGTGAGGGTTTGACCTTGGTTGGGATCTTATTGTACAATTTATGGAATCGTTGGGTAAACTCAAGAACTGATTCAGAGTTTTTCTTTCGAAGATCTCCAAATTCAGTTAGATAATAAAGATGGTCTTTCCGCTCACCCCACTGTTTGATAAAAGCATTTTCAAGTTCATCATACGACAATGTAGATCCCACTACTAGGCCTCGAAACCAGGTTTTTACTTTCCCTTCAAAGGTTTGAACCAAGAGTCTAGAGTAAACATCTTCATGTTCCAATCCAAGAATGTCAGCGAATTGATAAAAAAAAATTATGTGTTCAACTGTCGTTAAACCGCCCTCTCCCGTGAACTTGGGCAAGATTTTCATGTAATTTTTTTATAAATCATGGAGAGGGACTGATAGAACCATAGGGGCATATCTTGCAACAACCTTTGCAAATATTCAAGGAAGAGGTACTTGGCCACCTGCTCCTCCTCCTGGACCACCTGCGGCAACACGTCCTGCCCCACCTTCTCCATCCATGACCATTGTGGCTTTAGTGGTAAAAGCTTGAGGGTTATAAGTGTTAAGAACCAAATATCAATATAGCATAGAAAATCCTCATAAAATGCATATAGCTTTAGTTGCCTCTGGAGTCCATGAACATGCATCCTTCTGAGTTAGTGTTGTTAAAGGTGTTGCTATTCTTCCATAGTTCCGAACAAACTTGTGGTAGTAACCTGTCAAACCCAAAAATCCTCTAATATTCTTTAATGTTTTGGGAATCGGCCAGTCCATCATGGCCTTGATCTTGTTAGGTTCTACCTTGACACCTTCATGAGATACAATATGACCCAAATACTCTACCTCCTTTACTCCAAAGAAACATTTGGATGGTTTGGCATATAGTTGTTGCTCCTTTAGTAGTTGTAGCACCTTGTCAACATGTTGCACATGATCCTCCCAAGACTTTCNTAACAAAAATTTTCGAAGAAAGGGCTTGAAAATGGAATTCATCAACCCTTGGAATGTGGAAGGTGCATTTGTAAGGCCAAAAGGCATGACCAAAAATTTATAATGGCCTTCATGAGTTCAGAATATTGTTTTTGGGATATCTTCTTCCTTCATTCTGATCTGATGATACCCTGAATGGAGATCCAATTTTGTGAAATAGATTGCTCCATGTAGTTTATCTAACAATTCATCAATGACAGGAATGGGAAACTTATCTTTAATAGTGATCTTGTTGAGCTCTCTATAGTCTGGACACATACGCCATGAGCTATCTTTCTTGAATACTATTACCACTGGTGCAGAATAAGAACTTTGGCTAGGTCTAATAATGCCAGCCTCTAACATTTCTTCAACCATGTGCTTGATTTCACTCTTTTGGGCGTAAGGGTATCTATATGGCCTGATGTTAGGAGGAACACTCCCAGGAATTAGTTGAATTTCATGATCATGATTTCGAGTGGGTGGAAGACCTTTGGGAATATCTTCAAATACTTTGGAATGATTATCAGTGATACTTTGGAGATCTTGAGTAGTAGATGGCTTAGATGTTTGAACATCTAGTGAGCATAGTTGTGCAATAACACCTTGATGCCCCTTCTTCAATAATTTTTTCATGTCGTTAGAGCTTATCACCTTACTGAGTTTCCCTGTGATACCTCTTAACTCAATTTATTTTCCTTCCGATGAAAATTTCATGAAAATTTCTTGAAAATTAAAAGCCATTGTTCCTAATGATTGTAACCATTGGATTCCTAGTACAACATCTGCACCACCCATGGGTATAGAAATCATTGGACTATTCATTACATATTCCCCCATAGTAAGATTGATCTTATTGCATTTTCC
>JASDQU010501100.1:61101-71734 GCA_032191745.1 Picea mariana | reverse complement strand
ATGCGTGTAACGACAGATCTATGTGGCTTAAAGATGCCGGAATACGTCTCTACCCTGAAAACAAAATACCCACAATTTCTGCCAAGGAAAGTGCTCTGATACCACTTGCAAGATACCAGATATATAAAATATGCAGAACAGAAATGAAATGCTAGAAATGGCAGAATAACAGTAAAATATCCAGCATAATCTTCACAATACATAGAAATGATATACGAAATAGCAATAGAAATAGCACTTTGATTCAGATAGCAATGTTCACAGGCCTCTTCGAGGGGGCAACCTCTAGTCGAGCAGCGCTCTGTTACAATAATCTCCAAGCTAGGGTTTTCATACCCTCGACCCTTATTTATACTAAATATGTCTATTAAGAGAAGCATCTAGAGGAATATCCTTCTAGAAGCGAAAGCTTCTATTAGGTCTTCTTACATCCACCTTATTCTATTTTATTGAAATGCCTTATTAATATTGACCTTTATTACATCCGAATACATTGATCTACCTATGTGTGGGTTAGGACCTTAACACATTATTTCTTCGGGTAACTCAAGATATTCTTCTTCATCAAGTGCTTCCAATTTCCTTTTTTTATGTGATCCTTCTTCATTTGAAATTTATTTTGCAGTCTTTCTTTTATGTGTCTTCTCAAACTGATGATGAGTTTGTGTAACGGGAGAATTCAAAGGTTTCACTAAAGAATTCATGTGAACTTGCAAAGTATTCTTTACTTCCTCCCAACTATCTTGATTGGCCAACAACTATATCTATTAATTCTATTGATGTTGATAAGGTGTTTGTCAATGTGATATTCTTTTTTAGGAAATCACGGAGTGGGGATCATACTTCCATGGCTCTCCTTGTAGAAATACCATAGCTGAAAGAATTTTTTTTGTTACCTGCAATGTTCATATGATATTTACAACAAACAGGTCCAACTTATTTCTTTAATTTAAAACTAGCCTTATATTTCCTTGACACAAAGTGAATATAATCAGAATTTAGTCTCTATCTAATGAATTCCAATGCAAATATTCTTTCATTTAAGAAATCAGGTAATAGAAAAGGTCAAAGCTCAAAGACATAAACTATAATTTCGATATAGTTATCAAACTATACCAATATCCTACTCTCTTATATGAGCTTAACTGTCATAATTTCTTACATTTCGTGAAGATTCTAGAGGTGCCTTCATTGTATATGATCTGATAAGTTTTAGACATAAATTGACCAGTATATTTTGAAAATCCAATATCTAATGGATTATTCTTGATCAATGAGTTCCAATGGACAATTGAATATGGGTTACCAATGTCATCTTCAACCTTTAATCCACAATGTGTAGAATGACATGCTTGAGAAAACAAAAAGAGGTGTAGTAGATAATATTGGTTCCTAAAAATTTTGAGAGACTCAAATTCTGACAGTTGATGATTTATTTGGTCTGTTAAAAATTGTGGAAAATTGAATTTGGTCCTGGGTTTGGTCATAATTGGGAAAATTGATACCATAATTTCTAATACAAACTCATCAACCACTAAGTCATTGTCTTTTCCAAATATTACTTAAATCATAAAAATAACTTCTTCTTCTTTTTTCAGGAAACAAACTCGATTCAAGAATGGCATTATCTACAGGGGTATCAAGACTTTTGTACAGCTAAGTCTTTAACAGAGAAACTCTCTCTTCGGTTTTGAACTCTTTGAAACATTTGACCATTACAAATTCATTTAATGGTTAACTATCAATGTTTAAAGCCACCTAAACATTTCATCAATGACTTTAGGGATTAATTCAATAAGGACAGACCCATCCTTGGAAATGAAAGTTCTCTTGGAGGAAATGTATTTTGAGGCATACCATGCCACAATATTGAGAAAATAGTAAACTTGGGGCACTAAAAACATTGCTAAATCAGGATCCCAATCGTGATAATCATCATCCAGATACTTAAATTTATGGTTAGCATGATGTTTTAAATCTAAAGCATCAAACAATAGGACAAGATAAAAAAATATCCTTTTCCTTGTCAACCAAATCTTCCTTTTCAGTAACCAGATTTTTCTTATCTTTAGTGGGATTAGGAGAATCCATTTTTAAATAAATAAAAATAGGACGAGTTTGAAAGGAACCAGATTACCTATGGAGAGATCTGGGAAAAATATTCAGACTCAACAATAATGGCAGATAGCGTTGGATTTATTTTATTCGATGCTTGAGCTTCAATAAGTCAATAGTTTTGCCTTTGTACCCTTTCAATAAAATATTATAATGTGTTAGTTTTTTCTTGGTAATGGATTTATTTAAATTTTAAATAAAACTTGATTGTTACATTTTTTACCACTCGATGTCATCATAGGAGACACGCATCAATCCCCAGTGAATTGCGGAGGGTTTGGGCATCGTTAGCTTAACTAGATTCAAACCTGGGGGGCGTAATATTCATATGTGTGACATGTCAAACTAGATTTAAGGATATTAAAACTAGATTTATTTAATTAACGTATAAACCTATATAATGATACAAAATTTGAAATTCCTACGAATTTTGGATTTTAATTTAATTTTATGTAACTAGTATAAAAAGCTAGAGTCATAAATATAAAAAATAAACATTTAAATTTCATTCCAATTTTTTATAAAAAAAATTGGGTTATGTTACAACATTAGGCTCCATCTTAGGATTGTGACTCCATGCGAGACACTAAAGAATAATAGACCAATTGTCTTTATTGAGTTATGGATTCATTATTCTAAAAAATTCTAATCAATGATATTTACTTCAAAATAATAATAACCTTACCTTCTCTCTTTTAAGATGAATCTGTAATTGAAGAAACTCAATCAATACCAAATTCAGAATTTAACATGTTTATACAAAATTTGACCATAAATGGATAAAAATACTTTACTCATCCAACTTGAGGAATTATTTTAGGGTAATATAATTCTAATTTTTGGCTAAAGAGTGAAATTTGTGACTAGTGTTCACACTTTCAAAACTTGTAAGCTTATGAGGCAATTATTTTGGTCAAAACAAAGTCTTTGTGAGGAAACTATTTATAGTGAGTAATAAGTTTTAAGATGCTCATTAGAAATCTTTCTCATCATCATGGTGTTTCTACACTGTCAAAAAGAATCCATAGACTATGGTGTAGTCACCCCTACATCGCAGGCCTTGCCTCACTTCCATCGAGCCTCCATAGCCCCAGTGAAGATACATGCATTTCCTACTTGAATTTCATTTGACCATCGCTTTTAATTGAATTAACATTTTTAGGCAGTGGGGCCAATCAACATGCTTTTCAAATTTAAGGGATGATCTCTATTTTTCAAAGATGATCTAGAAATACTTGAGTGATGAAATATACTCATAAATATTTTCATTTCCTCGTTTCTAAATTTGTCTTTCCAAAAAAAAACCATTTTAGTGTTAAGTCTTGAGTTAAACAAGAAGTTATAAATTTGACAATAAATCCTCTACCTAGAAGGAATTACCTAAAATAGAACTTTACAACTTTCATGAGAAAATTAACAAAATGTTATCCTTTATGGTTTGTGAATAACATGTCAAAATCTAAATTGTCAGTTGAGACAACCATTTCTATTAATATTTTGGAATATGAGAAGCTAAGGACTTATGTTTTCAAAGAGGAGAATTATTAAGCGATATGAGAATAATTTGTTTTGATCATCTATATAAGGTAAAAGAAAAAAAAAAAAAAACAAAGAAAATATATTATATACAATGAATGAAAAACTATATTTAAAAATTGATGTAGTGTTTCAGGAACCACCCATTCACACGCAATTCCAACAAATTTCCTTCCAAATTTTGAAGGGTGAATGAATTATTTCCATCAACTATAGCAATATTGTAGGATCCTAACCTCAAATGATTGAAATTTCCATGTTTGTTAGGATCCTCTTTTTTGATATCCCATCTCAATACTAAGTCACTAGGGATGAAATTTTTATGTTTTTACATTATCAAAAGGAAGTTTTGGCTAAATATTTTTAAAAAAATTCAAACAAAGTGTTTCCATTGTTGACTATTGTTTACCATGACCAAGAGTATGTTTTACTATGGTTGACCTTAACCATGTTTGACTTTGGTTTTCCATGGTTGAATATGGTTAACCATGGTTATATTCAACCATGGTTTAGATTGACCTTGAACAAAGTTGAGCATGGTTGATCAGGTTTGACCTTCACCATGGTTGACTATGGTTGAAAATGACCATGGTAGACTATGGATGACCATGCCCATGGTTGACCTTCCTAGACCATGTGGAGCTAATTATCATGGGTCATGTAGAATATGTTTAACCATGGTCTACTCTATCACTATCACATTGTAATGTTGATGAGGTTTTGTTGGTCACACTTTGACATGAGGGTTTATTTGTCACATGACATTGTGAGGTTATGGTCATCACATCCTGACACGAGGTTTTGTTTTACACAATATGGAATTGGAATACATTTGTCACATTCTAAAAATGGAAAGCATGTGCAACTCTCATATTTCGAAGGGAACTGAGAAACAAATTTTTTTTTTCTGGGTACAGGAATTGTTGTGCAGGTTTTTTCTAATAAAGTTGATAAATGGAGTTGTAGAAATATGGAGTGATTGAGTGATAAATCACAATAAATTCCCTTGCTTGGTGGATAGGAAACTAATCTTCCAGAATTCTTGTGGGAGGAGGAAAGTGACCTCCACCCCTGGCTGTTGCTAAATAGAAGAAAGAGTTCTAGGTGTAATGGTTAAGACTCATCTACATTTGCAACCTATCTTTGGTTTTAATGAGACTGGACAAAAACAACTAGAACCTCTACAAAAAATTTAAAATAAGGAGATGGACCCTTTTCCCAAGATTGATTATGGGCTAAATATACTCTGGCGTTCTGTATTAAAATACTTAGTAAGTAACATACTTCGAAATTGTATTTGGGATTTAAGGAAATAGTCCAAATGTTATTAGACATTAAAATTTATTATAAATAAGGTAAAATGGTTAGTTAAATGTTGATCACGAATGTGGTAAAGGAAGTGTTGGGGCACTTCTAGATGCCCAATGGGTCATATTAACATCTAGTGATGGATGTAGCCATGTAGATATGGTTTGGATCGTAGTGAGGGGAATCTAGAAAAGGATTTCCTTGATCAGAAGGTCTGCTGATCAAGACCAATTGGAAGCTAGATTGGTTGTTTTGTTACCTTGGGCACGTTTATAATTTCCCAGACTGTATTTATGAGTGGAAAATGTTTTCATGGAAGTTGAGGAAAGAGTGTTTTCTTGCTAGTTGATATCGTGTAGAAAGGGAAACATAGTTATTACTATGTATGTTAAACTACCAAGTGGATGTCATGTGAATGACTACAAGTTCCCAGCCAAGAGGGAAGCTCAATGTTGAGTATCTCTATAGAACTTGTCATGAAAATGGCAGTAAGATCCTTGGGATAAGGATCTAAAAGTTTGATATGTCCATGAAGGACTAATCCGGATTATTTTCGGCACAAAATGAGAGTGGAGATATAATAAATCAGTGTACAGAGATATCTCGGATATCTATTAATATAACAAAAATGTATCAGAGATGCAACCATAAACACAGAGACACAGTAATACACAATTTTCTATTAATGAGCGAAAATGTACAAAGACTGTAAAAATACAGAGTGAAAGACTCACTAGAATGGTGGCATCTTATCTCTGAGAAGAGATGTGTCTACCACTCACATTCGCAAGAAGATGATTTTACAATGAGGCTCCAAAGGCATTTTTATAATAAAGAAAATCCAAAACCCTAACCCCGAAAGATGAAAATCCAACAGTTTTGTGGACCTCGTTTTAGGAAGTTTGGTGTATCAACTTCCCAAGGGTGTAACTTTGGCATACGATCTCCGTTTGGGCCGTACGATAGCTCATTGGAAAGGTATGGTTGAGGAGATTCATTTTTGGGTCTCAATAAGAGACTTTGGCTATCATTGAGAAGATTTATCCCAGAAAACCTTCATTTAGGCCCTCAAAATGGCCCCGGAAGTTAAAAACTACTAAAAATAGTAAATTACCAAAATTGCCAGAAAATTGTTTTGAGCAGGTTGGCAAAGGTGGGTGACCACTGATATCCACTTGGATCAAGGACATGGAAAGGGGTACAAGAAATGATCTTGCATGATTAATGTTTAGCTATGTATGTATATGCTTAAGTGCATGAATTTGATGCAATGCGAGGTTGCTTGATATGAAGACTGGTATTAAGACCAAGTAGATATGAAGGATATTAAATGTGCAACTGATGCATACATATGATGTATGAGAATATGTATACTAAAGGAATGATGTGATTGCCTAAATGAGTGAAATGTAAGGTAAGAATTTCACTTGCCAAGATTGAATGAATCTCGTGGATGCATGGCCGACTCTATTTTGAAGAGTCAAGAAAGTTTGATTTTTAATGATAGCTTGAGAGGAATGTGTTCCATTTCCTTAGGAAGGGATAGTATAAATAGATGAAAGATTAAATGTGTAATGATGCTCTGTTTTCATGATAAAATGAAACATGATTATTCCTTTGAGGACTACATGAGAACAATTGTGAACAATCATGGGTTAAATGATTTATGATTATGCATGTGGTTAGATGCATCATGAATGTAAGATTAAAAATAAGGAATATGTGTGGATAAATAATATAGAGGAATAAAAAAGATGCATGTTTATATTCCTTATGGAATATTTGGTAAAAAACTAAATCTAACTCAAGGTTGAGGCCATCACAGATAGTGAAGTATACGCAATAAGGAAGTTGCATGTTGAAGGAGTTCCCTGTGGAGGAAAAGTGTGAAGACTCTGTCAGGAGAACAAAGTCACAACCTTAATGACTGCTGATAATTGAGCGGTGGGTTGCAAGACTATATATATATATATAGAATATGTTCTCCCGACAGAGTATATATAAGGTTGTGACTATTTTCTCCCGACAGAGTCTTCACATTGTTCCTCCACAGGGAACTCCTTCAACATGCAACTTCCTTATTGCATATACTTCACTATCTGTGATGGCCTAAACCTTGAGTTAGCTTCAGTTTTTTACCAAATATTCCATAAGGAATATAAACATGCATCTTTTTTATTCCTCCATATTATTTATATAAGAATCTTGGATTACATTTTAAAACATCATGCATGAATGGAAGACTAACAAATGAACATTAACCATTCTAATAATTGAATGGTAATGTGTAGAATGCACAGGTTCATGATTCATTGTGAACAAAAAAAATTATATTGAAGCATGTTGATGTATCCAAAAGGTTAGGGTGAGCCTAACCAAGGCTTCTCAAAGAAAAGAGTAGGAAGATCCCAATAGGGAGTAAATTACAAAAGCAAAGAAGGGGAAAAGGGGGAATACTTTTCTCACTTTTAAAAATATGAATTTCTTACAGAGTTGTAGGTCTTAAATGGGAAGTTGTGGAAACGTGTATAGTTGGTAAAAGAAAAATAAACCCTCGAGTATGATTAAATTAATAGGCTTGGATGAGTCGTGTTAAGTAAATCCAGTAAGGCCTTGGATTAACTCAGATGGAATGAAATTCCCATACTGTGTAGAAGGAATTGGAAAGGGGGTTAAATCATTTTCTATTGTATATTATATTTTCTCTAGAATGAGAAACGGGTGTGTTGATAAAAGTAAATGTTTTGACACTATAGTGATGATGGTTGTATAACTATAGAAACAATTGAGAATAGTTTGTGTTGTACTCATGAAAACATTAAGGATAATGGGATGAAGTGTCTATCTGGAAATGTTTTGTTGATATGATACATGCATTTTTTTTTATTTTACATGACAACTAATATAATTACGATGTAGGAAATGTGTAGAAAGAAATTGGAGATGTTGAGAAAGACGGTTGTCAATGATGGACAACCTCAAACAGAGCAACTCTATGCCATTCAAGGATGGGTTATAATCTTTGAAAGAAAGTGCATGAGTAAAGAGTACCATGGGTGCAATTACCAATCTAGGGATATTGGGAATAAAGGTTCTCATAGTTAGCACATTGCATGGAATTGCTTTGAGGAAATGCATGTTTGCATAGAGGGCAGACAATGGATTTTCCATTGAGGAAAGAGGACCATACACTACTCCACTTAAATTGTGTAGTTAATAAAGAAAAAAGAATTTTGGGTGTCAATGAGTATTGAAACCCTGGTTAGTACTGAAGGAAGAATGCTTGGGTGCATTCAAGGGTAAATTTTAGTTTCATATGCACTGGTCTGGGATCGTGATTGTCCTATAGTAGGAATCACTGTCCTACTACAATAATGAATGAGAATGATTAAACCTTATGGTGAATATGTTGGTCAAGCTCCAACACACCTTGACAAGGTGCTTGTCATAAGTATGGAAAACTTGAACCCAATGTAAGGGTACAATGGGTATGGATGTGGCCATGAATATTGCCACACTGATTAAATTCAACTGAGATTTGAACTACATTTGGAAAATTTGGTATGTTAAAAAGATACATATTTAAATAATGATATTTCCTTTTTCTATGTACCCTTGAATAGATGAAAATGACATGGATTGTTACTATGCATAGTTTTGAAAATACAATGTGCATGAAAACTAACAATTTGTTTGGCTGAGGAATGTTGAAACTGCAGGAAGAAAAGGGTCTTGGATATGGTAGTGTTGTAAGCCCATAAGAAAGACCAATTTCCTGTTGAGATAAACTACTATGGGGAGGAAGTCCCATACTTGTGAATCTGGTTCCTCTGCAGAACAGATCTGAAAATAAATGTGGAAATTGGAATTTGTGGGTGACAGATTTACAGGATAATTGTGAATTTGAAATTGATGATAATATATCATAATTTTTTTATACATGTGAGACGAAAAATATATTTCTCGAGAGGACAGGAAAAGGTTGTCAATATGGAAAGAATGAAAAAGGATATTGATTGGGACAAGAGAACCCTATGGTAAGCCATGATCACCTAGAATATGTTGTGTTGTGGAAACACAAGCTAGAGGGACACCTCAGAAGAACAATTCTAAGGGACACCTCGATTGTAAAGCTCAATGAATTATCTGAAATTCTTCTTGTGCAAGAAATCCTTGGAAAGGAAAGATGCATCTCCCGAGGAACTGTATAGCAGAGAAGGGGATGCCTGAGCCTGGGCCTGGAGGGTGAGTGACCGCAAGGAAGAGGAGACTTAGATAATTCTTATAAACTATCAATTGGGATAATGAACACAATGTCTTTGTCTAGGAAAAACATTGAACCCAGATAACAAGACAGCCATGTGGATGAAAATTCACGAACTGCATAGATAAGTATTGTGATATATTATGAAAATTTTCCTCTTGAAAATATTTTCGCATGAAATTGTGATTAATATGCTTGTTTTCCAATATTATTGAAGGAAGGTGACAAATACCAAGGGTCTGAAAAGGTCACGATCAAGGAATAGGATCAATATTTATGAAGAAGTTGAATGACAAAGGAATTATAGGTGTTACTGAGAAAGAATATCGAGGATGGTATTCCCTTTTTAAGGGGGAGGGGATTGTAATACTCTTATTTCCCCACCTTGTAATTAATCATTAATTATGATCATCGTGTTATCACATGGGAACAATGTAAAGGTATATTTTGTTTAGATTTCCAATGACTGGCTGTGGGGTTGAAGCCTTGAATTAATGGCCATGATATCACTAGAGGAAAAAGAGTGAGAAAACTATGGATAGGGTTCATTGTGTCAAAATGACCCAAATTTCTCCTTGCTGGAATAATAAACCTCATCCTGATTGGAAGGAGAAATCAGTTAATAAGGAAAGGTCTAGTGGTTGAACTATCAACCACCACAAAGAATGGAAGCATGGAGGGTCTGGCTAGGGAGATAGAAAACTGTCAACCCGAAGTACCACAGAGGGCATTTTTTCCTGCAGGCCTAGACTAACCCAATTTTCCTTCTGACAGAAGGAACAAGATAGTTCAAGAACCTTCCTGAAGGGGAGAAAAGGTGTGCAAAAAGAATACATGCAAAATACACAAGAGGATACGCACAAGTAGAAGAAGATCACGAGAGGCTCTCCAGCTGAAAAGAAGAAATAAAAGATTCATAACTTGTTTTAGTTCTTGAAAAGAACAAGAGAAAAGATCTCTGAGAATTTATAGGAGAACACGACCTAAGAAGGATATTGTGATCTTGATGTTGAGGAGGAATATGATAAACCTCAATGAGACTGTGACAGAGAAAGAACCTCTGAGAAACTGTGAAATTTCCCTAGTGATATCATGGCTTGGCATGGGGGTGGCAAGAGCACTAAGAATGAATGCCTCTGAGCCTATGGTTGGGTGGAAACACGAAGACCCATAGTCATTCGATCGGTGACCGAATGAAATAGATAACTATTTTGATTCTTGTATACTATAATTGAAATGCATGATTTAGTTATCTGTAAATGTGATAACTTGTTCCTTGCATGAAATTGATGATAATGGTGTTTATTTTTCTTCTGTAAAATATTGCATTTGTATGATTGTAAGGTAGCAATCTTGGCCTCTAGTCTGGTCGGAAAAAATCTTGAGGTGTTTTCCCTAAGGAGTTACCTC
>JASDQU010501100.1:46359-61081 GCA_032191745.1 Picea mariana | reverse complement strand
TGTGCAAAAAGAATACATGCAAAATACACAAGAGGATACGCACAAGTAGAAGAAGATCACGAGAGGCTCTCCAGCTGAAAAGAAGAAATAAAAGATTCATAACTTGTTTTAGTTCTTGAAAAGAACAAGAGAAAAGATCTCTGAGAATTTATAGGAGAACACGACCTAAGAAGGATATTGTGATCTTGATGTTGAGGAGGAATATGATAAACCTCAATGAGACTGTGACAGAGAAAGAACCTCTGAGAAACTGTGAAATTTCCCTAGTGATATCATGGCTTGGCATGGGGGTGGCAAGAGCACTAAGAATGAATGCCTCTGAGCCTATGGTTGGGTGGAAACACGAAGACCCATAGTCATTCGATCGGTGACCGAATGAAATAGATAACTATTTTGATTCTTGTATACTATAATTGAAATGCATGATTTAGTTATCTGTAAATGTGATAACTTGTTCCTTGCATGAAATTGATGATAATGGTGTTTATTTTTCTTCTGTAAAATATTGCATTTGTATGATTGTAAGGTAGCAATCTTGGCCTCTAGTCTGGTCGGAAAAAATCTTGAGGTGTTTTCCCTAAGGAGTTACCTCWTAGTTCTATAGTTGGAACAAACWTTAAGGGACTTCCATAGTCACTTTGATTCCTCGAGATTACCCTATCCCTGAAGTAGAAATTATGTCCAGTGACTGGAAGGTGCATCCTTCAACCTATCCATCCAAGAGATCAAGGGTTCATGCCCCAACATTAATCAAATCTTGGCTAAATGTTAGTGTATCCCCCAGAATTTGATAAGGTTCCATATGACCCAGTGATCTGAAAAAGATCTTTTAAATGATTGTGGTTGAGTTTTTAATTATATGTGTTAATTAACCATTTATGAAGCTGAAAGAAAGAGGAAGGATTTAATGAAGAAGCATAGAAGCCATAAGACAATATATATATCTGAACTTAAGCAATAAGAATATCAAACCATAAAAAGAGAAGTGATAACGAAGTTCGGCACAAAATTGCCTATGTCTACCAGGCCTTTGTCTCAGTGGGGGAGGCTTCTTTATTTCTGTTAAAAGCTCAAAAGTACATTGCAACAATACCATTAGAATACAATACTAATCCTTTCATGTTCTTCCAGATCTCTAGAACCTAGCAGAAGAAACAGCACACAAAATGGATGACCGGAGCTCCCAGAAATGGCCCGCAAGCATCTGCTCCTCAACAGCTTCCCTACATAAAAATGGCTTTGGCTTGGCTTCCCTTCAACATAAATCTTCTTTGACTATCCTCCATGGCCTCAAACAGACCTGGTTTTTATATATCTGAAGTTGGTTATCCATCCCCAACTTCCTCCCAAAATCTAGCCTCAAAAAGAGCCCAATATCCCCCAAAAATGACCAAAATCTCCATTAACAGGCCTGAAAATCACTAAAAAATCGCATTTTCTAATGTTAAAAAACCATTTTCTGCAAATAAAAGGGATAATCCCCTAACTGGGTGCGTGCACCTGGTCTTATGTCACTCTGTATGGGATCAAGGGCTAATAAAAGGATGCCTTAGCTGGGCTAGGCCCCTTTTGGAGTGCACCCCCCTGGTCTCATGGGATATCCCTGGATCCTGGGGCTGGTGCTTATATTTTGGGTGTGCATGAGAGGGAGCGCCCTCCTTACTAGGTTGTGGTCATGTTCAGTAGTTTGACAATGGGCTAGGTCATATCCCCAACCCCCTTTTTTCCCCTTTTCACTTTAGTACACTTTATTTAAACTAAAGTGATCCTTGTTGAACAGGAAACACAAGGGCGCATTGGTGGAGGGACTTTGTCAAGATTTGGGTTGACCCAGGAGGTCATGGGATCAAACCCCATGGACTCCATAACATTTTTCCATATGAACCAATTGACCAATCCCATTGTTCCATGTGGCAACCCATGACTGGGCTATGTGGCACCCAACAATTCGTCAACAAACTACCACTTGTCAACTGCTGGGTGGATCCCTGTCATTGACCAGTCACCTTATGTTGGGCTACCACTTGTCACAAACTGCCTCTGCCATGTCAACATTGTTTATGTCATGCTGATGTCAGCATTTGACTGGACCTATTGACTTTTTACCTGTTTGGGAAAACGATCAGAGTGTGATAACTCTCACATACAACACATGTTTGAGAAAGTGAATATATGGCCAGAATCAACGCGATGAGCCAGTCGCAATGGAATTGGTTTCATCTAATTCTGAGAACTTTCATTTTTGAGCCTTTTTTAGCCCTATCAGACTCCTGGATCCAATTCTGGATCACCCAGGGTTGCAAACCCCTCTCTACGCCGAAAGGATGGAAGTTATCCTGACTTTGAAACTTTGGAAATTCGGAGATCTGTGACAAATGACTTCAAAACAATCGAAAACATATGAAGGCCAAAGTCACGAATTGATAAGGACCATGGATCTGGGAATCCATTGGAAATATCTCTCAACTGTTATATCGAACCTAATGAAGGGGTAGTGCTAAGTACTTTGGAGAAGTCCCACTTCAGAATAATTGAAGTGTTCTAACACCAAAACTCCCAAATGTCGGAGTCGCGAAGTTAATATGGGTCGTTGAGAGTAGAGGGATGCATGTCCACAAATCAACGTCTATTCATAATTCTGGTTCTTCGGCATAATCAAAATACAATCATAAGAGTTTGCAATTTTTTCGAAGCTCCAAAGACCAGAGCAAATCCTGGCCATTGGCATCAGGTCCACATGGCAACAGATCGAGTGTGGTTTGGAGTTTGGAACTCTAGAAGGAAGTGTTGTTCAAGGCGAGGAAACCTTTGAACATCTAAGTTATGAAGTGACATGAATCGTCGATTTGAGTTTGCATCAGGATCCATCCTATCCATTGGATCCATACTGTAGTTAGCACTTCGGAAAAGTCTTACTTTAGGAGGATGATGATGTCATGAAATTAAACTCCCTGAATGTCAAAGTTGTGAATAAACATGAACCGTGGATATAGAGACCCTTCGAGATCTCTCCTGGCCGTTAGATATAGACCATGTTCAGCCTGATGTTGATCACTCTGGGAGCAAGGAGGAAGTCACATCACAAACTCCTTAAACTTCGAAGTTACGAATTAATGGAGGTCATAGATCTAGGGATTGCATGGAAACATCTTGACCGTGAGATCGAAAGTCTTGGAAGTTGATCAGTATGAGACTATTGGATGATGTGGAAAGATAACATCACCCAAGGTGATGTGGACCCACAAATAATGTGCCATGGGTCACCTAGATTCATACATTTTGTAGACCCTATATGACCATTAAAATGTGGAATGGCTCACCCACTAAAGGGACCACATGTCATATATGCCTTACCATGTGTCACCCTTTGGCACGCATTCGTTATTCTTACTGGTGGGTGGAGTACATGAGACCCACCTGTTCTGACCCCTGTGTTTAATATGTCACCTCAAGCAAGGGTGAACCCTTTGGGATTTCAAGACTTCGGAGGATTTGCATGCAAAAATTAAAAGGGGCATTCAGCGATGAACGTTGAATTTTCCCTTGAGATTGGTTGTTAAACAAGGATGAGTTTCCACCATTAGATATGATGGTGGATGGACCTTCACCATAGATGTAGGAGCGTTGGATAATCTCTGGGGCTTCGAGGTACATGGAACGGTACGAATGAGATGAACCTACATGGACACCATGTGGCCCTTCACTGTCAATGCTCAAAGAGCCTTGGAAGGGCATATCTCCCAATCCAGAGCTTGTATTTGAGCATGACGATAGTCGTTGGAAATATTTGGGTGAGTAGAAGACAACGATGTCATTAAGGAGAGGTTTGGAGATGTTTGAGAGAAACCAAAATTTTGACATCCCATCCTTTAGATGTTGCCTTAAGGGGTTGGATGTGTTACACAAAGAGGGCACCGAGATGGTCCCATGAATTCTTTTTTTCAAAGTTTGTCCCAGGTCAAAGTCTTATTTTTCACTAGAAGCCATAAAAATATCATTATTATGGGTCATAGGTTTTGTAGCTATATAATCTGCCAAATTCTCCCTTTAGGGTTATTCTGGATGTCCACTATGGTTGAGTAAGCCTCCTTTACTGAGAAGGAACCTGTTACGAGGAAAATCACTCTATGGCATGGGGTAAACCACAACAGATGGAAATGACTACAGAAATCAACTCTAATCTCAAGTATGATATATAAAAAAATAAACTAACAAGACAAGATAAGGAGCCTACCTTGTCCAGACGTTCGATGAATTCCATCGTTGAGCACTTGAATCAAAGCAATACACCTACAAATTGTCCTCAAAAACCAAGATACACAAGCATATGGTGATAATATATAAAGTTATCACATATAATATCATAATCCATCAATATTCATAAAAAATATGCCCATGGAATAATAATTGAAATATTTGCAAGACATTAATTCGACGAGAAAAGAGTATTTCTATTAAAATGTAATCAACAAAAGTGTATGAATGAAAAAATTTGGTGTCAATCCTCCACCAAAGGCAAGCTCATATAAGAGAGACAATGAGGTTATCCATCAAATAGGGAAGAGCTTGGGGGTTGAACAATGTGTTCAGATTTAAAAGGACAAAGGCATGCAAACTCAATGTGAAGTGAATAATTTCTCCAAAGCAACTTTCCTCTCAAAGTTGAATTCTTATCCTCTTTTCCACATCTTGGATAGGGCTCATTTATAGTCTTCAAATGGAACTGAAGGGCCAAGTCGGAACATTTCCAATATATGGAAGGTCAAGGATCATGGATCCCATAACATGACATGGAAATCCAACACCACTTTTTAATTTTGAGCACAAAACTCGATATACACGGGATGTAATGGTGTAACCTGCATATATGCATGTTGTATAGATGTTAGAGTGCGTATATGTGGAAAAATACAATTTTTATCTTTGGGAACTGCAAAAAGGGATTTCAAGTCTACATAGGGAAATGGAAATGTCCTTCTAAGAAAGTTTGCATGGGGTGAGGAAAATATTGCTATAACAAATGCCCCCTAATGTGTGAGGTCAGAGAAGTATCTTTGATGTCCAAAATACATTATAATTCCCATAAGTGGAGTAATGGAGACCCAACTGGACAAACTATTTACTCGTAAGAATATTACAATTCATAATGACTTTGTGCACATGGCTTCCAATTTGAATTACACTACACATCCATCTGAAAATATACCAAATAGTTGTTCATGGCCATGAATAGGAAATACAAAAGTAGATACATGCCATAGCTTGTCATAGTCACGAACAAGGCCCAGTGAAAACCAATCTCAAAATCAATCTGAATATATCTATATACAATGGAGCACAATATGATCTCTCACGATCCCTGAAGTCATATAGGTATTGGTCGAATGAATAATAGCAACAACTTAGAAAAGTTGTGACTATGAACTGATGTCTTCAAGTCTTATACTAGATCCGCCAAAGGTGAAATTCTACATCATGTGAATAAATGAGTTGAGGTCGAACACAATGAGACTTCATTTTATTACTAGTCATTAAGGTATACCATTAACAAACGCGAGACAACCTATTGATAATGAAAGTAGGTATCAATGCATTGAGTACATTCTTACAAGTGTGAATAAAGGTGTTGAGGTTGAACACTTGAAGAATCCATCAATTAGGATAAATTGATGTATTCCCATCCGTCAATGGCAAGAGAACCTGCCACTAATGTCTGCGGGCCTATAGGTTCTCATAGGACTCTAGGTATCATTTCCATAATAGATGGGTTGAATTCAATGGAAGGAGACTTGTTGAAAGGAGAGAATTAAGGCATCTATCATCATTCAACATGAGTTACAAAGAAGGATCTTGATGATTTGGAGGAACTCGGACTAAGAACATGTTCACGAACCAACGAACCTATGTATCTTTCTCATGTACCAAATGCAAGTAGTCCACGAAAGAGACCCTATGAATAGCAGCCAATGAGGAAAATTGTCGAAAAAGGAGAGGAAACCACCAATAATTCTAATGGAATACAAGACATTGCATGAATCCCAATGTGTGAATAGATTTCTTCCCGTTGAGCACAAGGGAAACCCCCCAGTCAGCGACCACTGAGGAGATGTCGAGTGTTGGGTTCAAGGTTACCTACCCAAAAGGAAAGTAGGACCAAGGTGCATGGTAGGACTACTACTTCATGTAACTCTGAGATACATTGAGGGTATGGCCAACATGAAAAGTAAAGAGTTCTGAGAAATGGTCGACACATATTGATAGACATCCTTTGAACAAGATCATGAGACATATGGATGACTCCGACAACATAGACTCAATGATGAAACTTTGTGATGCGGGAGGCACCAATAAAAACTCTCCATAGGGACTGGAAGAGTAACCAGTCGAGGGAATAAACTCTAATTAATGATCTCATCTTCCTAAGGTCATGCTAAACCCAAAATTTTGATGAAAAATGGACTCAAAAGTTTTTTCTCTGTTCAAAGGCGACACGACTGTTGCCAACATAAGATAATGCTCTTTTCCCGCCCAATTTTTTTTTTTCATAGTCAAATGAATGTTATGATATAGAGGAGGAAACGAGTGTCGTGAGTAAGCAACTAGTTCCAACAATGAACATACCTATGTTCAATGCAAGGAGGTGCATGCAGGATATGGACACTCAGGGGAATTATTCCTCTTGGGTTATAGGGTATCAACCTACAAAGGATAGAAACAAGGATCTTCTTGGTTGATGATGCAAACTTCTGAGGTGGTAGGATTATTATGTGAAAGAGAGAACCGGCAATAGGATCAATACTACAAGCAAGAGAATGAGAAGCAATTATAACTTAATGCCAAATAATGTTCTTTTTCATAAATTTAGTCTACTTGGTTTAAAAAAGGGTTAAAATTACACCAAATAGGCATCCTTTCAAATCCAATTTATGAGTGTGAAAGAGACAAGTTCACTCGGAAATATTTTCTCTTTTTGAGAGAGTCAAAAAAGAGCTTAAACCAAACTCGTTGATGTTTTTCTAAGCAGCATATCATGGGGGAGGCCATGGCTCCCTGTAGTACTTTTGTGAAAGGTCAGGAACTTATGAACAACTGACACAATCTTGGGAAAACCCAAAGTTTTCAAAGTATAGGAGGATAAAATACTTGCATAGGCTACCTCATCTACAATATATAGAAGAAATCCCCTTATCTGGAAGGGTGTAAAAGAAGTTGAGGCTCTACAAGATCATTCCAATCAAAGGAAACCATCCTAGGACTTGGAGGGAGTCTACTTAGAGAGTTTGGAATGATCCTTTTTTTAGAAGGTATAGAATCATAAATGCTAAAGACATGGTCAAAAGATGCATCGCCCATCAAAAGAAGAGTTGGATTGATTGGAGATTGCATTGGCATTGTCACTTCCTTAGATTTTTCATTCTCCAAGAGAAGAGTGGGATCGACTGAAGATTTCACCGGAACGACCACTTATTCAACTGTTGGTTGAATAGGATGCAAGATAACAAGGTCAAGAGATGCATCACTCCCCAAAATAGGAGTGGTGTCCGTCGAATATTGCATCGACGTGACCGTTGTTTGAACAATATGCGAGACAACATGGTCAAGAAATGAATCACCCCAAAAAATAAGAGTGGTGTCAGTCGAATATTGCATCGGCATGACCATTGTATCAACCAAAGAAGGACTAGAATGTTGAGAAACCAAACATGACTCAAAACCCGAAGTCCCCCCAGGAAATTACCATGCTTCTTGTACCACAACAGTAGTAGGACACAAACGAGCAAGGTGATCTCCTTTGCAAAGTATACAAAGGAACTTGGGCTTACTTCTTATATGTATAGGATTCTCAATCGTATGAATTCCCCCAGCATGACTTGCAGTGGCTGGTGACATGCTCCCAGCATGACCTACATAGGCTAGTAGCAAATCTCCACCATGACTTGCAAAGGTTGGTGATGAATTCCCAACATGATTAGCATAGGTTGGTGATGTATGTGCAGTGTGACTAGTAGTGGCTAGATTTGTGCCTCCAGCATGACTTGCAGCGGCTGGTTGCTGGAATTCAACATGAATTGCTAAGGTTTTTTACCAATATCCAACATGACTAGCAGAGGTTGTTGATATAAAGCCAGTATGACTTGTAGTCACTGGACTGGTGGTAGTTGGTTGCGGCATTTGAGACCAAGGTTCCGAGAAAGACTGGTTTTGAGAAATTGCAGTCCAAGAAGGATTCTTGTATACACCATGGCCCCGTCCAACAGGAAAGTATCCTCCTCCACATTGATTCATAAAGGGTTGCAAGGGCATCATCATCGAGGAATCCTCTTGTGAAGAAAAAGCGACGTGACAAGGGTTACTCAGGTGAGGATATATGTTGCCCCCAAATGAAGGAACTTCATGAAGGGGGTTTCCCATACTATAAAATTGACTTCCCCAGGATGAAACATCAGAGAACAGCTTGAGTTCTTCCATGGGAAAAACTTTCATAGGAACCGGCATAATGGAAGAAGGATAGATGGGCAGGATGTAATAAGTAGAATGACCGCCCATTTAAGCACTTTCTCCTGGAAAATTGAAGCTAGGATTAGGTTTGTAGGAAGGAATATTCCAACCTCCTACCGTAAGAGTTGGTTGAGGGATATTATTCCCACCAAACGAAAAAGGAGAATAAGGAGGCATCATGCCTCCAAACCCAAAACTAGGATTCGCATAAGGCGATGAGATAGAGGATGCAAAGTGCAAAGACATTTATGGCATACCATGAGAAAAATTATTAGAGGCCCAAGGTACTGACTGAGTATCATGATTCGGCGTACCACTCAAAAATACAAAAGGATTCATCCCCATGGAATGGGAAAAGACCATGGGCTAGGCAATGCTAACTGAGGGAGTCATGGGGGCTCCATTAACCATAGCAATGAAAACTCACGACACAATACAAAATCCTAAGGCCAACTAATAATCAGAGAGAACACCAAAATAAAGAAACAAGGCCAATGCACACAAACATGATATAGTAGTTGAAAAGGGACCTCCCTCACTAGAGTAGGTATGTCTCACCCAAGAGGGGCCCTAGACTCCCTTCAAAAGATTGAAGGTATCAGAATCATTTATCAAGGGCCTCGTGGGATTAACATCGCAGTCGGTCAGATCCCCCTAGAGAGGTAATCCTCCATAAATTTTTTGTGTTGTCTAACCCTTATCTAACCTAGGGTACCTGCAGAATAACCCCTTCAAGTAACCTATGTGGATACCTATGTCCAACAACTAAGTCACCATGATATAACCAATGTGCATGAGAACATGCATAAGTCAGGTCCACCATATGGGCAGGGTTGCAAAGCCTGAAATCTCAAAAGCACCACCTATCATAGAGGAAAAGTTACTAGAAAGACCCTGATATATGAATAGATCCCCAGAAATATCTTTGATGCTAAGAAGGTATTAGGGGGATATCCCCTCAACCAACCTCGCACGACCTCATGCTTAACTTCGGTGTGAGAAGAGCCTCCCGACATCACCAATTATACAATGGATGTGCCACTCCCTTAGTTAGACACACATGTTGAGTTTAAAAGCCTTGGAGAAGTTTACTCACAAAATCCTATTCCAAGGCCCTAAATCTTAAGCTAGTTTGTGCACCCTGAAAAATAAAATCGTTTCTAATCAATTTTAAATTTATAGCGTTACTTTTAGTGGCTTTACTTACTCAAAAGGTGTGGTCAGGAAACTGATGATGTTACGGCTCGGCAAGTAAAATAAATGAATATGAATAAAATGTAAAGTCCTAACTTCAATTCCCAATAAATGATAATATTTTCAAAATGCAATTTTCAATTCAATTCTGCAATTCCAAATAAAATGCAATCTTTCTATACATGTATTGATATCAATGATAAGAACCCAAAAGATCAAATGCCAACAATGCAAAATGTATTTTTTTTATTTTCAATACAAAATAATGAAAATGAAAGCACTGAACAACAGCTAGATATAAAGACTACAATATGTAAATAGAGACAAAGCAAGTAGAATATCAAGAAGCAAACACCCATCCTAGGATGCAAGGACAACCGATGAAAAAGATGTTGAGAAAGAAAAAACTGCCTGAAATTCAACCAAAGAAAGGTTTTTTATAACTCTGTAGGCACTTAATAGTCATGATAGAGACCTAAGAAGAGTCAGCAACCATAAAAAATTACCCAGCAAACATCAAACTCATAAATCAAGAAAAAAAGGATGATGTACGCAATTGTTCAGGAGAAAACTGCATATATATGCTTCCTACAGAACAACAGCTCATGTATGTACACAACTGTCAAGGAAAAAACCATGTATATTTATTGAAACACTATCAAGTTAAGGATAAGTCCAAGAAACTCAGACTCAAAATGAACAGAGGTTGTCAAGCAATCAAACGACAAGAAACTCAAGATAAATGAGAGCAATCAAAGGACAAAAGACACTCCAAACCCTGAAAAGAAGATTCTCTCCCCAGTATGGTCGCCAACTCTATTACAAGGAAAATCACTCTATGGCATGGGATAAACCACAATAGACGGAAATGATTACAGAAATCAACTCTAATCTCAAGTATGATATATCAACAAATATGCTAACAAGACAAGATAAAGAGCCTACCTCGTCTAGACGTTCGATGAAGTCCATCATTGAGCACTTGACTCAAAGCAATACACCTACAACTTGTCCTCAACAACCAAGCTACACAAGCATATGGTGATAATATATAAATTTGGCATATATAATAGCATAATCCATCTATATTCATAACAAATACGCCCATGGAATAACAATTCAAATATTTGCAAGACATTAATTGGACAATAAAAGAGTATTTCTATTAAAATGTAAACAATAGAAGTGTATGAATGACAAACTTTCGTGTCGGCACGTTCGGAACTGAGAAACTAAGCCCCTTCCAACTAGGCCTCCACCACTTCAATCCTCCACCAAAGGAAATCTCATATAAGAGAGACAATGAGGTTCTCCATAAAATTGGGAAGAGCTTGGGAGATGATCAATGCAGACTTAAAAGTACAAAGGGATGCAGACTCAATGTGAAGTGAATAATTTCTCCAGAGTAACTTTTCTCTCAAAGTTGAATTCTTCTCTTATTTTCCATAGCTTGGATAAGGCTCATTTATAGCCTTCAAAAGGAACTGAAGGGTCAATTCTGAACGTTTCCAGTATATGGAAGTTCAAGGATCATGGATCACATGACGTGACATGGAAACCTGACACCATTTTTTAATTTTGAGCACAAAACCCGATGTACACGGGTTGTAATGGTGCAACTTGTGTATACACATGTTGTATAGCTGTTAGGGCATGTATATGTGGAAAAATACAATTTTTAGCTCTGGGAACTGCAAAAGAGGACTTCAAGTCTACATAGGGGAATGGAAAATTCCTTCTGAGCAAGTTTGCATGGGATGAGGCAAATATTTCTATAACAGAACCCCTCATTGATAATCCTCAACGGAGGTGATCCTCCTTCTGGATTACTTTTATTTTCCTACTATTTATACCCTCCAAAAATTGCTCTAGGGTCTCTTGATCCTGAGCAGCTTCCCATTCTTCTTTAGGTAACCATTTACACCATCCTTGGTGTTCCTCATCTATAATACAATAATGGATGACCTTTGCTTTACCTTTACTTTGCACAACTTCCTTTATTCCTAGGAGTTTCTCTTGCTCTTACCATCCCAACAATTGTTGCCAGGAATACTCCCAAAATAGTGCCTCCTAACCATTCCTAACATCCCAAAAGCTATTTTTTTGTATTTGGAATGGGTTTTTCCAAGCCATATTCCAAATGGTAGATCCACTCGGGGCCCTTTGCATTCTAATTAATTTACTTTCTAGTTCCTCTAGGGCCATACTTCCCTTTCCATAGATGATCCCACTGGGATTTCAGATTCATAATCCAACACCACCATAGCTTGGTTGTTAACACTTTGTTGATTGTTTCTGGATCTCGGAGACCTAACCCACCTACCATCTTAGGCTTACACATCGATTTCCATGAGACTAATGCCCATTTTTTTTTTTCCTTTGTACCTCCCTAGAAGAAATTTCTTTGAATGTTTTGAATCTCTTTTAGGATATATTTTGGGGAGGATAGGACTGACAAGCGATATAGAGGCATGGCTTTGAGGAATTTGATCAAGGTTAGTCTTCCCACTAGGTTAAGGGATCTAAAGGCCCAATTTTCGAGCTTCTTGGCTAGGCTTGAGAGGAGGTCTTTCTAGGGTGCTTTTTTAAAAGATGACATGAACAGGGGGACACCTAGATAATTTGAAGGGACGAGGATAGGATGGAAACCCAAAGTCTCTGCTAGATGGGATTTCACTATTGGCATAGTATTAAATAAAAAAATTTGGGACTTACTTTGATTAATCATCATTCTTGAAGCTTCTGAGAATTCCTTTAACACTTGTTTGATTTGAAGAGCCTCTCTAATAGTTGGGGTAGCCATTAACATTGTGTCAACTACAAACTATTGGTGGGTTAATAGTTTTCCGTCCCCTTGTAGATTAAGATCTTTCCATTTTCCTTGTGAAGCTACTACTTGAATCGGCCTTCACAGGCCTTTTGCCATTAGGGTAAAGAGGAAAGGGGAGAGGGGGTCTCCTTGGAGAATTCCCTTGGATGGGGAAAAGGTAGTCAAGAGATATCCATTAATTAATATAGAGAATAAAGTTGAGGGTGTCATAGACATAATCTATTGGATCCAACAAGGAGAAAAATCAAAGGCTTTTAGGATGCCTAAAATATAGTCCCAACTAACACTATCATAAGCTTTGGCTAGGTCCAACTTTATGAGAAGACTATGTTTATGGGAGGAATTTGAGAAATGAATGTTTTTGTGGGCCATGAAAATACTATCTACAATTTAGTGGCCTTCCAAAAAGCCTAATTGTTCTTGGGAAATTAGGAGAGGTCTTAAGCGGTTGGCTATGACTTTGGAGATAATATTGTAGATAAAATTACACAGGAAAATTGGTTGGAACTTGCTTGGTTATTCCACCTTTTCCTCTTTAAGAAACAGAGTTAGGAAGGTTGATTTAAAGGCTTCCGTTACATCTTGTTTGATAAAAAACCAACAAGCATGAAAAAATTCAGTTGTAAATCCATCTGGGCCTAGAGATTTACCTTTGGGAATTTCCATGATAGCCTATTCGACTTCTTCCATCATTATTTTCCTCATCAGGGATGCAATATGGTCCTTTGTCACCGGTCGAGGTATATGTTGCGTGATTTTTTATATAGTTGGTGTCCTTTTCTTTTGTGGTTCTAACATTAGGGAGTTGTAAAAATCGATTAGCTATGTTTCAATTTATTTGTGGTTACAGAGTTTCTTCCCATGAGCATTCTAAATTGACGTAATTTACTTGTTGTGCCAACATCAGTGGGCTCAATGGTTACCCCTAGCTGAATGGTGGTACAACACTTCCTACCATACAACTACACACATGACTCCTTTTGAAGCGGTATATGGACAGAAGCCACCTTCAGTTCTCGCATACTTACCGGGTACCTTGAAGGTCCAGGCGGTTGACCAAACACTTATAGTTCGAGAGGATATTCTTCGTACCCTTAAAGAGAACTTGGTCATGGAAAATAATCGCATGAAGCAACAAGTAGATCAAGGTTGCTTTGAACGTCAATTTGCAGAAGGGGATCAGGTGTTTCTGTGACTACAACCATACAAGCAAACTTCCCTCAAGGCTAAGCATTGTCAGAAGCTAGCGCCCAAATTTTATGGTCCTTATACAGTTCTCAAGCGTGTGGGACAAGTCACCTATCAGTTAGCTCTGCCCAGTCAGTCGAAGCTACACCCTGTCTTTCATGTTTCATGCTTAAAGAAGGTGATTGGAACTAGGTGCCAAATTCAAACCAACCTTCCCGAGTTAGTTGAAGAAGGATCCATTTGGCTATAGCCAGAAGCAGTTTTGGACCAGCATGAGCGTCACCTACGTCAGAGAACCATCAAGGAAGTGTTAATCCAGTGGAAAGATACAACTCCAGTAGATGAGACTTGGGAACCAGCTACCATTCTACAACAGTTTCCACATCTCAAGCCTTGAGGACAAGGTT
This sequence comes from Picea mariana, assembly GCA_032191745.1. Classification (NCBI taxonomy): domain Eukaryota; kingdom Viridiplantae; phylum Streptophyta; class Pinopsida; order Pinales; family Pinaceae; genus Picea; species Picea mariana. The sequence continues at coordinate 46,963 of JASDQU010501100.1, read as the reverse complement.
GTTTTTAAGCGAGAGGACATGTGAGGGTCCTAACCCACACATAGGTAGATTAATATATTCGGATGTAATAAAGGTCAATATTAATAAGGCCTTTCAATAAAATAGAATAAGGCGGATGTAAGAAGACCTAATAGAATCTTTCGCTTCTAGAAGGATCTTCCTCTAGATGCTTCTCTTGATAGACATATTTAGTATAAATAAGGATCGAAGGTATAAAAACCCTAGCTTGGATATTATTGTAGCAGAGTGTTGCTCGACTGGAGGTTTCCCCCTCGAAGAGGCCCGTGAACATTGCTTTTTGAATCAAAGTGCTATTTCTGTTGTTGTTCGTATATCATTTATGTGTTATTGTGGAGATTATGCTGGTTATATTACTGTTATTCTGCCATTTCTAGCATTTTATTTATGTTCTGCATACTTTTATATCTCGTGTATTACATTTTTTCTAGGGTTTTAGATGAACACTTGGTTTCTTGAATCATTAAGATTGAAGGTTTTTCCTCATAGACTAGATTTCTCAAATCTCTATGTTTTCTTGGGCCATTGAGGCCTTGGATATTCTAGGATATTACTTTCATTGGGAAAGGTGGGGTTGGGAAGAAAA
>JASDQU010501100.1:24214-45894 GCA_032191745.1 Picea mariana | reverse complement strand
CGCCAAGAAGTTTGATTAGAAGCTATTAATTCTTGAGATCACAAGATCTGCTTGTCCATCTGTTAGTTGGGGCAGGAGTTAATTTCAATTCACTAATTCAACTTATATATATATTCTCTTTTGATGAACGTGAAAATGATAATGAGAAATGTATTCATCTGGACTCTTAAACATTGAAAATTTTTAAAGAGCAGGAGAATCAGTAGACCTACTAATTGTTAAGGATTCTTAAACATGTTAAATTTTTAATGAGAAGAAAAATCAGTAGACCTACTAATTGTTAAGGACTCTTAACATGTTAAATTTTTAATGAGCAGGAGAATCAATAGACCTACTAATTGTTAATGAGCAGATTTAGGGTTTCGTTGAAGATACTACTCCTTTAAATCAGGGTTTAACCATCTACAGACTAAATTAAATAAGTAAATCTGGGTCTAACGTGCTGCGAAACAGAGCAGACCGCGGACCTTGGATAGAGAAGACGCCGCCTTTGCGCCATGAGTAAGAACCAACTGCTTACAGTTGCTACTATTCTATTGCTTACATTAAATTCAATCTCCTTCCCTATCTCCTGGCATAGTAAAGGCGGCTCGCTTGCCTCAGGTTCGATGTTTCTACCAGCCGGCATGTTGAAACATTCCTCGAATCAGCCACCATGGCCAGTGAGCCACCACAAACAGAACAAATTGGTCATACTCCAGGTTGGGTATGTGTCTCCGCCGTCTTAGCTGGAAACGCGCATCGGGACTACACCATCCGGCAAGAAGAATGACAACGAGCATATCTATGTCTTCATTTATCTCGAATTTAACGTAAAAAAAAGAGACGAAGTGTTACTTATTTTAGGTTAAACCTAAAATAAACAACATATGTATACAAATTGTGAAAAAAACCTAAAATATGAAGTGTTACTTATTTTAGTTTTTTCTCACAATGAGAAAAAACTAAACTAAAATAAACAACATATGTATACAATTTTATAGTTTTTTAATTGGATAATGTATTTTAATATACTTTCATCTCCCAAATTGATAGTGGTTATTAATCTCACTTGATAATTATGAATTCATGCTCGTTGCTCTATAGATTTTTCATAATCTCCAAATTTTTATAAATACAAATTTTATAAAAAAATTTAATTAAACAAGATTATTGAACTACATACATTATTGTTTTTTTAAAAAATTAAACAAGATTATTAAAGTACATAAATGATTGTTTTTTAATAAGAAATTAAACAAGATTATTGAAGTATATAAATTATTGTATTTTTAAATATGGAAACATTTTCTTTTCCAAAAAATATCATTCAATTTAGTCACCTGGTCAGGCATGTGTGGTTAGGGATTTTCGGTTGGTGGTTGGGCATGTGTGATTTAGGATTCTCAAGCAGAGCCTGCGTGAACACTAGTCACCTTTTTGACCTCACCCACATCCCAAGTAATTTATTTTAAATATTAACAAATTGATAATAAATTACTAATAGGTAGTTAAATTGATTTTGTTTGCTTCTATGATAAGAATCTTAATATGGATCATGCTCTTGATTCACTAATTTTTAAACACACATTATTTTATTATTTAAATTATTTTATTAAAATTATAGATTTAATACACTATTTCATTATATACATTATTGCATTAAAATGATATGATGTAATGATAATAGACTTAACTATGATAACTATTATTATGATAACAATTATTATCTATTTGAGAGGGTAATAGGGATAGAATATGGATAGGGTCGGAACAAGCTCTGTAACTTTTTAGCTAAAACCTTTCAATAAGCCTTATAACTTTTGATGGAAACAACTGCTGGAGGTGGCGTCGTCCCCTCCTTTTGGAATGTGGTGGTTGGTGGCCACCACCAACCTTCCCTCTTGAATTCTGGCATCCCCAAGCCAGATTTGAATTTGAATTCAGAATAGATCAAGGCTAGACCTGAAACCCCAATCCCAATGGAAGAAGAACAACAACTAGCTCCTCCAAGGGGAAGGCCAATAGGAACCACATCATAAGTTGACAAAAAATACGCAGTCCTCGAAGTGTATACCCAAAACTACGGAAATTCCCCAAGGAAGATCACACCCTCATCTGTAAATTCATGGGTCTATGGCCAGTATAAAAGGCCCTTCAATGGTGGATCAAAACCAATTGGAAAACCAAAGGAAATGTAGATCTCAAGCTTGCATCTAAGAGGTTTTTCATAGCCATCTTTAATCTGGAAAAAGATTGATAAATAATATTCCAGGGTGGCCCATATTTCTTTAATTCGGTTGGATTATATGTGAGAATTTGGAAAGGGAACTTTAGTCCAGAGAAGGAGGATTTTAAGGCTGCTCCGATGTGAATCCGACTATATTCCCTTCCACAAGAATATTGGTACCTTGAGATTCTTGAAGGTATAGGGAACACCTTGGGGATCTTTTGTCAAAATTACAGATGCGACTCTCCAAGGTAAATATACATCCTATGCCAGGATATGTGTCTATTTGGATGTCTCAAAGGCTCTCTCAACTTCAATAATCATGCGATTTTTGGATACAGAATAGATCCAAATCTTGGATTACGAACAAATCCCTTTAGGTGTTATAAATTCCATGCCCATGGCTATATTTTTCAGGGAATTTCCTCATAACAAAGAAATGGAACAATATAAAGCACAACAAGAGAAGGATGAAGAAGGCTTTGATCCCAAGAGGAAGACCCTTAAAAAATCAGTGCAACAGGCAAATCCCAAGGGTCCTCGTACGATCAACAAATTCACAAATCTAGCCACAATTGAGAAGCAAGAAACAGATAATCAGAAAGAGGAGTGGCAGACACAGTCAGATTCAAACCACATACAACTTGTAAGCCCCGATCCCAAGAAGTTGATGGCCACAGATTCAGATCTGCAATAAAACAACCCCTTACCTAAAGATCAAGATGAAGAAACAAAACATATATTGGATAGTAAAACAGATTTGGAAGAGGAAGACAAAATGGAATTAGAGGAACTTGAATTACAGAGCATAGCAGTCGCCTATGAAAGGCAAGAAGTCCACTCAATTCCATAAAAACATATCCATCTCTTGAAATATGCACTTCTCATATATAAACATAAGGAGAAAGAAACAACCAATCAGAAAGGTAAGCATAATACTTCAACTTATTTAGGTATTAAGAGTTCTGCAACAAAATGTACTACTAAATTAACTAAAGAAGACAAGACGAGAGGTCAACCTTCAAACAAACAATTTCTACATGAGCTAGGAGAAATCCTAGCAAATTCGGGAAAAATTAAGATCGTGGCAGAAAAATTCTCTTCCCAACCCCACCTTTCCCAATGAAAGTAATATCCTAGAATATCCAAGGCCTCAATGGCCCAAGAAAACATAGAGATTTGAGAAATCTAGTCTATGAGGAAAAACCTTCAATCTTAATGATTCAAGAAACCAAGTGTTCATCTAAAACCCTAGAAAAAATGTAATACACTAGATATAAAAGTATGCAGAACATAAATAAAATGCTAGAAATGGCAGAATAACAGTAATATAACCAGCATAATCTCCACAATAACACATAAATGATATAAGAACAATAACAAAAATAGCACTTTGATTCAAAAAGCAATGTTCACGAGCCTCTTCGAGGGGGCAACCTCCAGTCGAGCAATGCTCTATTAAAATAATCTCCAAGCTAGGGTTTTTATACCTTCGATCCTTATTTATACTAAATATGTCTATCAAGAGAAGCATCTAGAGGAAGATCCTTCTAGAAGCGAAAGATTCTATTAGGTCTTCTTACATCCGCCTTATTCTATTTTATTGAAAGGCCTTATTAATATTGACCTTTATTGCATCCGAATATATTGATCTACCTATGTGTGGGTTAGGAAACTAACATGTCCGATCGCTTAAAAACAACCTTGTCCTCAAGGCTTGAGATGTGGAAACTATTGTAGAATGGTAGCTGGTTCCCAAGTGGCATCTGCTGGAGTTGTATCTTTCCACTGGACTAACACTTCCTTGATGGTTCTCTGACGCAGGTGATGCTCATGCTGGTCCAAAACTGCTTCTGGCTATAGCCAAATGGATCCTTCTTCAGCTAACTCGGGAAGGTTGGTTTGAATTTGGCACCTAGTTCGAATCACCTTCTTTAAGAATGAAACATGAAAGACAGGGTGTAGCTTCGACTGACTGGGTAGAGCTAAATGATTGGTGACTTGTCCCACACGCTTGAGAACTATATAAGGACCGTAAAATTTGGGCGCTAGCTTTTGACAATGCTCAGCCTTGAGGGAAGTTTGCTTGTATGGTTGCAGTCACAGAAACACCTGATCCCCTTATGCAAATTGACGTTCAAAGCGACCTTGATCTGCTTGTTGCTTCATGCGATTCTGTGCCATGAACAAGTTCTCTTTAAGGGTACGAATAATATCCTCTCGAACTGTAAGTGTTTGGTCAACCGCCTGGACCTTCGAGGTACCCGATAAGTATGAGAGAACTGAAGGTGGCTTCTGTCCATATACCGCTTCAAAAGGAGTCATGTGTGTAGTTGTATGGTAGGAAGTGTTGTACCACCATTCAGCTAGGGGTAACCATTGAGCCCACTGATGTTGGCACAACAATTAAATTACGTCAATTTAGAATGATCATGGGAAGAAACTTTGTAACCACAAATAAATTGAAACATAGCTAATCGAGTTTTACAACTCCCTAATGTTAGAACCACAAAAGAAAAAGACATCAACTATATAAAAAATCACTCAACATATACCCCGACTGGTGACAAAGGACCATATTGCATCCCTGATGAGGAAAATAATGATGGATGAAGTCGAATAGGCTATCATGGAAATTCCCAAAGGTAAATCTCTAGGCCCAGATGGATTTACGAATGAATTTTTTCATGCTTGTTGGTTTTTTTTATCAAACAAGATGTAATGGAAGCCTTTAAATCAACCTTCCTAACGCTTATTCTTAAAGAGGAAAAGGTGGAATAACCAAGCAAGTTCCGACCAACTTTCCTGTGTAATTTTATATACAAGATTATCTCCAAAGTCATAGCCAACCGCTTAAAACCTCTCCTAATTTCCCAAGAACAATTAGGCTTTGTGGAAGGCCACTAAATTGTAGATAATATTTTCATGGCCCACAAAAACATTCATTCCTCAAATTCCTCCCATAAACTTGGTCTTCTCATAAAGTTGGACCTAGCCAAAGCTTATGATAGTGTTAATTGGGACTATATTTCAGGCATCCTAAAAGCCTTTGATTTTTCTCCCTGTTGGATCCAATAGATTATGTCTATGACATCCTCAACTTTATTCTCTATGTTAATTAATGGATATCTCTTGACTACCTTTTCCCCATCCAAGGGAATTCTCCAAGGAGACCCCCTCTCCCCTTTCCTCTTTACCCTAATGGAAAAAGGCCTGTGAAGGCCGATTCAAGTAGTAGCTTCACAAGGAAAATGGAAAGATCTTAATCTACAAGGGGACAAAAAACTATTAACCCACCAACAATTTGTAGATAACACAATGCTAATGGCTACCCCAACTATTAGAGAGGCTCTTCAAATCAAACAAGTGTTAAAGGAATTCTCAGAAGCTTCAGGAATGATGATTAATCAAAGTAAGTCCCAATTTTTTTTCTTTAATACTCCGCCAATAGTGAAATCCCATCTAGCAGAGACTTTGGGTTTCCATCCTATCCTCCTCCCTTCAAATTATCTAGGTGTACCCCTGTTCATGTCATCTTTAAAAAAAGCACCCTGGAAAGACCTCCTCTCAAGCCTAGCCAAGAAGCTCAAAATTGGGCCTTTAGATCCCTTAACCTAGCGGGAAGACTAACCTTGATCAAATTCCTCAAAGCCATGCCTCTATATCGCTCTTCAGTCCTATCCTCCCCCAAATATATCCTAAAAGAGATTCAAAACATTCAAAGAAATTTCTTCTAGGGAGGTACAAAGGAAAATAAAAAATGGGCATTAGTCTCATGGAAATCGATGTGTAAGCCTAAGATGGTAGGTGGGTTAGGTCTCCGAGATCTAGAAACAGTCAACAAAGTGTTAAAAACCAAGCTATGGTGGTGATGGATTATGAGTCTGAAATCCCAATGGGATCATCTATGGAAAGGGAAGTATGCCCCTAGAGGAACTAGAAAGTAAATTAATTAGAATGCAAAGGGCCCCGAGTGGATCTACCATTTGGAATATGGCTTGGAAAAACCCATTCCAAATACAAAAAAATAGCTTTTGGGAAGTTAGGAATGGTTAGGAGGCACTATTTCGGGATTATTCCTGGCAACAATTGTTGGGATGGTAAGAGCAAGAGAAAATCCTAGGAATAAAGGAGGTTGTGCAAAGTAAAGGTAAAGAAAAGGTCATCCATTATTGGATTCTAGATGAGGAACACCAAGGATGGTGTAAATGGTTACCTAAAGAAGAATGGGAAGCTGCTTAGGATCAAGAGACCCTAGAACAATTTTTGGAGGGTATAAATAGTAGGAAAATAAAAGTAATCCAGAAGGAGGATCACCTCCATTGAGGATTATCAATGAGGGGTTCTGTTATAGAAATATTTGCCTCACCCCATGCAAACTTGCTCAGAAGGAATTTTCCATTCCCCTATGTAGAATTGAAGTCCTCTTTTACAGTTCCCAGAGCTAAAAATTGTATTTTTCCACATATACATGCCCTAACAGCTATACAACATGCGTATACGCAAGTTGCACCATTACAACCCGTGTACATCGGGTTTTGTGCTCAAAATTAAAAAAATGGTGTCGGGTTTCCATGCACGTCACGTGATCCATGATCCTTGAACTTTCATATACTGGAAACATTTAGAATCGACCCTTCAGTTCCTTTTGAAGGCTATAAATGAGCCTTATCCAAGCTATGGAAAATAAGAGAAGAATTCAACTTTGAGAGAAAAGTTACTCTGGAGAAATTATTCACTTCACATTGAGTCTGCATCCCTTTGTACTTTTAAGTCTGAACACATTGATCATCCCCCAAGCTCTTCCCAATTTGATGGAGAACCTCATTGTCTCTCTTATATGAGATTTCCTTTGTTGGAGGATTGAAGTGGTGGAGGCCCAGATGGAAGGGGCTTAGTTTCTCGGTTCCAAACGTGCTGACATGAAAGTTTGTCATTCATACACTTCTATTGTTTACATTTTAATAGAAATACTCTTTTATTGTCCAATTAATGTCTTGCAAATATTTGAATTGTTATTCCATGGGCATATTTGTTATGAATATTGATGGATTATGCTATTATATATGCCAAATTTATGTATTATCACCATATGCTTGCGTATCTTGGTTGTTGAGGACAAGTTGCAGGTGTATTTCTTTGAGTCAAGTGCTCAATGATGGACTTCATCGAACGTCTAGACGAGGTAGGATCTTTATCTTGTCTTGTTAGCATATTTGTTTATATATCATACTTGAGATTAGAGTTGATTTCTGTAATCATTTCCGTTTATTGTGGTTTACCCCATGCCATAGAGTGATTTTCCTTGTAATAGAGTTGGCGATGATACTAGGGAGAGAATCTTCTTTTCAGGGTTTGAAGTGTCTTTTGTCCTTTGATTGCTCTCATTTATATTGAGTTTCTTGTCGTTTGATTGCTTGACAACCTCTGTTCATTTTGAGTCTGAGTTTCTTGGGCTTATCCTTAACTTGATAGTGTTTCAATAAATATACATGTTTTTTTCCTTGACAGTTGCGTACATACATGAGTTGTTGTTCTGTAGGAAGCATATATATGCAGTTTCTCCTGAACAATCGCCTACATCATCCTTTTTTTCTTGATTTATGAGTTTGATGTTTGCTGGGTAATATTTTATGGTTGTTGAGTCTTCTTAGGTCTCTGTCATGACTATTAAGTGCCTACAGAGTTATAGAAAACCTTTCTTTGGTTGAATTTCAGGCATTTTTTTCTTTCTCATCATCTTTTTCATCGGTTGTCCTTGCATCCTAGGATGGGTGTTTGCTTCTTGATATTCTACTTGGTTTGTCTCTATTTACATATGGTAGTCTTTATATCCAGCTGCTGTTCAGTCCTTTCATTTTCATTCTTTTGTATTGAAAATTAAAAAAATACATTTTGCATTGTTGGCATTTGATCTTTTGGGTTCTTATGATTGATATCAATACATGTATAGAAAGATTGCATTTTATTTGGAATTGAAGAATTAAATTGAAAATTGCATTTTGAAAATATTATCATTTATTGGGAATTGAAGTTAGGACTTTACATTTTATTCATATTCATTTATTTTACTTGCCGAGTCGTAACATCATCAGTTTCCTAACCGCACCTTTTGAGTAAGTAAAGCCACTAAAAGTAATGCTATAAATTTAAAATTGATTAGAAACGATTTTATTTTTTAGGGTGCACAAACTAGCTTAAGATTTAGGGCCTTGGAATAGGATTTTGTGATTAAACTTCTCCAAGGCTTTTAAAATCAACATATGTGTCTAACTAAGGGAGTGGCACATCCATTGTATAATTGGTGATGTTGGGAGGCTCTGCTCACATCGAAGTTAAGCATGAGGTCGCATGAGGTTGGTTGAGGGGATATCCCCCCAATACCTTCTTAGCATCAAAGATATTTCTGGGGATCTATTCATATATCAGGGTCTTTCTAGTAACTTTTCCTCTATGACAGGTGGTTCTTTTGAGATTTCGGGCTTTGCAACCCTGCCCATATGGTGGACCTGACTTATGCATGTTCTCATGCACATTGGTTATATCGTGGTGACTTAGTTGTTGGACATAGGTATCCACATAGGTTACTTGAAGGGGTTATTCTGCAGGTACCCTAGGTTAGATAAGGGTTGGGCAACAAAAAAAAATTATGGAGGATTACCTCTCTGGGGGGATCTGACCAACTGCAATGTTAGGCCCACGAGGTACCTTATAAATGATTCTGATACCTTCGATCTTTTGAAGGGAGTCTCAGGACCCTCTTGGGTGAGACATACCTACTCTAGTGAGGGAGGTCCCTTTTCAACTACTATATCATGTTTGTGTGCATTGGCCTTGTTGCTTTATTTTGGTGTTCTCTCTAATTATTAGTTGGCCTTAGGATTTTGTATTGTGTCGTGAGTTTTCATTGCTATGGTTAATGGAGCCCCCATGACTCCCACAGTTAGCATTGCCTAGCCCATGGTCTTTTCCCATTCCATGGGGATGAATCCTTTTGTATTTTTGAGTGGTACGCCGAATCATGATACTCAGTCAGTACCTTGGGCCTCTAATAATTTTTCTCATGGTATGCCATAAATGTCTTTTCACTTTGCATCCTCTATCTCATCGCCTTATGCGAATCCTAGTTTTGGGTTTGGAGGCATGATGCCTCCTTATTCTCATTTTTCGTTCGGTGGGAATCATATCCCTCAACCAACTCTTACGGTAGGATGTTGGAATATTCCTCCCTACAAACCCAATCCTAGCTTCACTTTTCCAGGAGAAAGTGCTTAAATGGGCGGTCATTCTACTTATTACATCCTGCCCATCTATCCTTCTTCTGCTATGCCGGTTCCTATGAAACCTTTTCCCATGGAAGAACTCAATCTGTTCTCTGATGTTTCATCCGGGGGGAGTTAGTTTTATAGTATGGGAAACTCCCTTCATGAAGTTCCTTCATCTGAGGGAAACATATATCCTCACCTGAGTAACCCTTGTCATGTCGCTTTCTCTTCGCAAGAGGCTTCCTCGATGATGATGCCCTTGCAACCCTTTATGAATCAGTGTGGAGGAGGATGCTTTCCTGTTGGACAGGGCCATGGTGTATACAAGAATCCTTCCTGGACTGCAATTTCTCAAAACTAGTCTTTCCCGAAACCTTGGTCTCAAATGCCGCAACCAACTGCCACCAGTCCAGTGACTACAAGTCATACTTGCTTTATATCAACAACCTCTGCTAGTCATGTTGGAGATTGGTCAAAAACCTCTGCAAGTCATGTTGAAGTCCAAAAACCAGCTGCTGCAAGTCATGCTGGAGGCACAAATCTAGTCACTACTAGTCACACTGCACATATGTCACCAACCTATGCTAATCATGTTGGGGATTCATCACCAACCTTTGCAAGTCATGGTGGAGATTCGCTACTAGCCTATGTAGGTCATGCTGGGAGCATGTCACTGGCCACTGCAAGTCATGCTGGGGGAATTCATATGATTGAGAATCCTATGCATATAAGAAGTAAGCCCAAGTTCCTTTGTATACTTTGCAAAGGAGATCACCTTACTCGTTTGTGTCCTGCTACTGCTATGGTACAAGAAGCATGGTAATTTCCTGGGGGGACCTCAGGTTCTGAGTCATGTTTGGTTTCTCAACATTCTAGTCCTTCTTTGGTTGATACAACGCTCATGCTGATGCAATATTCGACTGACACCAATCTTATTTTTGGGGGTGATTCATTTCTTGACCATGTTGTCTCGCATATTGTTCAAACAACGGTCACGTCGATGCAATATTCGACGGACACCACTCCTATTTTGGGGAGTGATGCATCTCTTGACCTTGTTGTCTCGCATCCTATTCAACCAACAGTTGAATAAGTGGTCGTTTCGGTGAAATCTTCGGTCGATCCCACTCTTCTCTTGGAGAATGACAAATCTAAGGAAGTGACATCGCCAATGCAATCTCCAATCAATCCAACTCTTCTTTTGGTGGGCGATGCATCTTTTTACCATGTCTTTAGCATTTCTGATTCTATACCTTCTGAAAAAAGGATCATTCCACACTCTCTGAGTACACTCCCTCCAAGTCCTAGGATGGTTTCCTTTGATCGGAATGATCTTGTAGAGCCTCGACTTCTTTTACACCCTTCCAGATAAGGGGATTTCTTCGATATATTGTAGAGAAGGTATCCTATGCAAGTATTTTATCCTCCTATACTTTGACAAATTTGGGTTTTCCCAAGATTGTGTCAGTTGTTCGTAAGTTCCTGACCTTTCAAAAAAGTACTGCAGGGAGCCATGGCCTCCCCCATGATATGCTACTTAGAAAAACATCAACGAGTCTGGTTTAAGCTCTTTTTTGACTCTCTCAAAAAGAGAAAATATTTCCGAGTGAACTTGTCTCTTTCACACTCATAAATTGGATTTGAAAGGACGCCTATTTGGTGTAATTTTAACCCTTTTTCAAACCAAGTAGATTAAATTTACGAAAAAGAACATTATTTGGCGTTAAGCTGTAATTGCTTCTCATTCTCTTGCTTGTAGTATTTATCCTATTTTCGGTTCTCTCTTTCACATAATAAGCCTACCACCTCATAAGTTTGCATCATCAACCAAGAAGAGCCTTGTTTCTATCCTTTGTAGGTTGATACCCTATAACCCAAGAGGAATAATTCCCCTGAGTGTCCATATCCTAAATGCACCTCCTTGCATTGAGCATAGGTATGTTCCACTGTTGGAAATAGTTGCTTACTCACGACACTCGTTTCCTCCTCTATATCATAACATTCATTTCAATATGAAAAAAAAAATTGGGCGGGAAAAGAGCATTATCTTATGTTGGCAACAGTCGTGTCGCCTTTGAGTCCATTTTTCATCAAAATTTTGGGTTTAGCATGACCTTAGGAAGCTGAGATCATTACTTAGAGTTTACTCCCTCGACTGGTTACTATTCCAATCCCTATGGAGAGTTTTTATTGGTGCCTCCCGCATCACAAAGTTTCATCATTGAGTCTATGTTGTTGAAGTCATCCATATGTCTCATGATCTTGTTCAAAGAATGTCTATCAATATGTGTCACCCATTTCTCAGAACTCTTTACTTTTCATGTTGGCCATACCCTCAGTGTATCTTAGAGTTACATGAAGCAGAAGTCCTACCGTGCACCTTGGTCCTACTTTCCTTTTGGGTAGGTAACCTTGAACCCAACAATCGAAATCTCCTCAGTGGTCGCTGAGTGGGGGGTTTCCCTTGTGCTCGAGGGGAAGAAATCTATTAACACATTGGGATTCATGCAATGTCTTGGATTCCATTAGCCTTATTGGTGGTTTCCTCTCCTTTTTCGACAATTTTCCTCATTGGTTGCTATTCATAGGGTATCTTTCATGAACTACTTGCATTTGGTACATGAGAAAGATAAATAGGTTCGTTGGTTCGTGAACATGTTCTTAGTCCGAGTTCCTCCAAATCATCAAGATCCTTCTTTGTACCTCATGTTGAATGATGATAGATGCCTTAATTCTCTCCTTTCAACAAGTCTCCTTCCATCGAATTCAGCCCATCTATTATGGAAATGATACCTAGAGTCCTATGAGAACCTATAGGCTTGCAAACATTAGTGGCAGGTTCTCTTTCCATTGACGAATGGGAATACATCAATTTATCCTAATTGATGGATTTTTCAAGTGTTCAACCTCAACACCTTTATTCACACTTGTAAGAATGTACTCAATGCATTGATACCTACTTTCATTATCAATAGGTTGTCTTGCGTTTGTTAATGGTATACCTTAATGACTGGTAATAAAATGAAGTCTCATTGTGTTCAACCTCAACTCATTTATTCACATGATGTAGAATTTCACCTTTGGCAGATCTAGTAGAAGACTTGAAGACATCAGTTCATAGTCACAACTTTTCTGAGTTGTTGCTATTATTCATTCGACCAGTACCTATATGACTTCAGGGATCATGAGAGATCATATGTGCTCCATTGTATATAGATATATTCAGATTGATTTTGAGATTGGTTTTCACTGGGCCTTGTTCGTGACTATGACAAGCTATGGCATGTATCTACTTTTGTATTTCCTATTCATGGCCACGAACAACTATTTGGTATATTTTTAGATGGATGTGTAGTGTAATTCAAATTGGAAGCCATGTGCACAAAGTCATTATGAATTGTAATATTCTTATGAGAAAATAGTTTGTCCAGTTGGGTCTCCATTACTCCACTTATGGGAATTATAATGTATTTTGGCCATCACAGATACTCCTCTGACCTCACACATTAGGGGGCATCTGTTATAGCAATATTTTCCTCACCCCATGCAAACTTTCTTAGAAGGACATTTCCATTTCCCTATGTAGACTTGAAGTCCCTTTTTGCAGTTCCCAGAGATAAAAATTGTATTTTTCCACATATACGCGCTCTAACATCTATACAACATGCATATATGCAGGTTACACCATTACATCCTGTGTACATCGAGTTTTGTGCTCAAAATTAGTTTATGGTGTCAGATTTCCATGTCATGTCATGGGATCCATGATCCTTGACCTTCCATATACTGGAAATGTTCCGACTTGGCCCTTCAGTTCCATTTATGTCTGGACGAGGTAGGCTCTTTATCTTGTCTTGTTAGTTTATTTTTTTATATATCATACTTGAGATTAGAGTTGATTTCTGCAGTCATTTCCATCTATTGTGGTTTACCCCATGCCATAGAGTGATTTTCCTCGTAACAAGTTCCTTCTCAGTAAAGGAGGCTTACTCAACCATAGTGGACATCCAGAATAACCCTAAAGGGAGAATTTGGTAGATTATATAGATACAAAACCTATGACCCATAATAATAATATTTTTATGGCTTCTAGTGAAAAATAAGACTTTGACCCGGGACAAACTTTGAAAAAAAGAATTCATGGGACCATCTCGGTGCCCTCTTTGTGTAACACACCCAACCCCTTAAGGCAACATCTAAAGGATGGGATGTCAAAATTTCGGTTTCTCTCAAACATCTCCAAACCTCTCCTTAAAGACATCGTCGTCTTCTGCTCACCCAAATATTTCCAACGACTATCGTCATTCTCAAATACAAGCTCTAGATTGGGAGATATGCCCTTCCAAGGCTCTTTGGGCATTGATAGTGAAGGGCCACATGGTGTCCATGTAGGTTCATCTCATTCGTACCATTCCATGTACCTCAAATCCCCAGAGATTATCCAACACTCCTACATCTATGGTGAAGGTCCATCCACCATCATATCTAATGGTGGAAACTCATCCTTGTTTAACAACCAATCTCAAGGGAAAATTCGACGTTCATCGCTGAACGCCCCTTTTAGTTTCTGCATGCAAATCCTCCGAAGTCCCAAAATCCCAAAGGGTTCACCCTTGCTTGAGGTGACATATTAAACACAGGGGTCAAAATAGGTGGGTCTCAAGTACTCCACCCACCAGTAAGAATAATGAATGCGTGCCAAAGGGTGACACATGGTAAGGCATATATGACATGTGGTCCCTTTAGTGGGTGAGAAATGCCACATTTTAATGGTCATATAGGGTCTGCAAAATGTATGAATCTAGGTGACCCATGGCACATCATTTGTGGGTCCACATCACCTTGGGTGATGTTATCTTTCTACATCATCCCATAATCTTGTATTGATGAACTTCCAAGACTTTCGATCTCATGGTCAAGGTGTTTCCACGCAATCCCTGGATCTATGACCTCCATTAATTCATAACTTTGAAGTTCAGGGAGTTTGTGGTGTGACTTCCTCCTTGCTCCCAGAGTGATCAACATCAGGCTGACCATGGTCTATATCTAATGGTCAGGAGAGATCCTGAAGGGGCTCTATATCCACGGTTCATGTTTATTCACAACTTCGACATTCAGGGAGTTTAATTTCATGACATCACCATCCTCCTAAAGCAAGACTTCGCCGAAGTGCTAACTACAGTATGGATCCAATGGATAGGATGGATCCTGATGGAAACTCAAATCGACAATTCATGTCACTTCGTAACTCAGATGTTCAAAGGTTTCCCCACCTTGAACAACACTTCCTTCTGGAGTTCCAAACTCCAAACCACACTCAATCTGTCACCATGTGCACCTGATGCCAATGGCCAAGATTTGCTTTGGCCTTTGGAGCTTCGAAAAACTTGCAAACTCTTGTGATTGTATTTTGATTATGCTGGAGAACCATAATTATGAATAGACGTTGATTTGTGGACATGCATCCCTCTACTCTCAACGACCCATATTAACTTTGCGACTCCGACATTTGGGAGTTTTGGTGTTAGAACACTTCTATTCTTCCGAAGTGGGAATTCTCTGAAGTACTTAGAATTACCCCTTCACTAGGTTCGATATAACGGTTGAGAGATATTTCCAATGGATTCCCAGATCCATGGTCCTTATCAATTCGTGACTTTGGCCTTCATATATTTTTGATGGTTTTGAAGTCATTTGTCACGGAGCTCTGAATTCCCAAATTTTTGAAGCCAGTATAACTTCCATCCTTTCGGCGTAGAGAGGGGTTTGCAACTGTGGGTGATCCAGAATCAGATCCAGGAGTCTGATAGGGCTCAAAAAGGCTCAAAAATGAAATTTCTCAGAATTGGATGAAACCAATTCCACTGCGACTGGCTCATCGCGTTGATTCCGGGCATATATTCACTTTCTCAAAACGGGTGTCGTATGTGAGAGTTATCACACTCTGACCGTTTTCCCAAACAGGAAAAAAGTCAATAGGTCCAGTCAAATGTTGACATCAACATGACATCAACAATGTTGACATGGCAAAGGCAGTTTGCGACAAGTGGTAGCCCAACATAAGGTGACTAGTCAGTGACAGGGATCCACCTAGCAGTTGACAAGTGGCAGTTTGTTGACGAATTGTTGGGTGCCACATAGCCCAGTCATGGGCTGCCACATGGCACCATGGGATTGGTCAATTGGTTCATATGGAAAAATGTTATGGAGTCCATGGGGTTTGATCCCATGACCTCTTGGGTCAACCCAAATCTTGACAAAGTCCCTCCACCAATGCGCCCTTGTGTTTCCTGTTCAACAAGGATCACTTTAGTTTAAATAAAGTGTACTAAAGTGAAAAGGGGCAAAAAGGGCATTGGGGATATGCCCCAGCCCATGGTCAAACTACTTCACATGACCACAAACTAGTAAAGGAGGGAACTCCCTCTCATGTGCACCCAAAAGATAAGCACCAGCCCCGGGATCCAGGGATATCCCATGAGACTAGGGGGGCACAATCCAAAAAGGGCCTAGCCCAGCTAAGGTGTCCTTTTATTAGCCCTTGATCCCATACAGAGTGCCATAAGACCAGGGGCATGCACCCAGTTAGGGGCTTATACCTTTTATTTGCAGAAAATGGTTTTTTAACATTAGAAAATGTGATTTTTTAGTGATTTTCAGGCCTGTTAATGGAGATTTTGGTCATTTTTGGGGGATATTGGGCTCTTTTTGAGGCCATATTTTGGGAGGAAGTTGGGGATGGATAACCAACTTCAGATCTATAAAAACCAGGACTGTTTGAGGCCATGGAGGATAGTCAAAGTATATTTATGCTGAAGGGAAGCCAAGCCAAAGCCATTTTTATGTAGGGAAGCTGTTGAGGAGTAGACGCTTGCGGGCCATTTCTGGGAGATCTGGTCATCCATTTTGCGTGTTGTTTCTTCTGCTAGGTTCTAGAGATCTGGAAGAACATGAACAGATAATTCTTGTAGTCTAATGGCATTGTTGCAATGTACTTTTTGAGCTTTTAACAGAAATAAAAAAGCCTCCCCCACTGAGACAAAGGCCTGGAGACATAGGCAATTTTGTGCCGAACTCCGTTATCACTTCTCTTTTTATGGTTTTCTGTTCTTATTGCTTCAGTTTAGATCTATATATTGTCTTATGGATTCTATGCTTCTTCATTAAATCCTTCCTCTTTCTTTCATCTTCATAAATGGTTAATTAACACATATAATTAAAAACTCAACCACATCATTTAAAAGATCTTTTTCGGATCACTGGGTCATATGGAACCTTATCAAATTCTGGGGGGATACACTCAAAATTTAGCCAATATTTGATTAAGGTTGGGGCATGAACCCCTAATCTCTTGGATGGATAGGTTGAAGTATGCACCTTCCAGTCACTGGACATAATTTCTACTTCAGGGATAGGGTAATCTCGAGGAATCAAAGTGACTATGGAAGTCCCTTAAAGTTTGTTCCAACTATAGAACTATGAGGTAACTCCTTAGGGAAAACACCTCAAGATTTTTTCCGACCAGACTAGAGGCCAAGATTGCTACCTTACAATCATACAAATGCAATATTTTACAGAAGGAAAATAAACACCATTATCATCAATTTCTTGCAAGGAACAAGTTATCACATTTATAGATAACTAAATCATGCATTTCAATTATAGTATACAAGCATCAAAATAGTTATCTATTTCATTCGGTCACCAATTGAATGACTATGGGTGTTCATGTTTCCACCCAACCATAGGCTCACAGACATTCATTCTTAGTGCTCTTGCCACCCCCGTGCCAAGCCATGATATCACTAGGGAAATTTCACAGTTTCTCAGAGGTTCTTTCTCTATCACAGTCTCATTGAGGTTTATCATATTCCTCCTCAACATCAAGATCAAAATATCCTTCTTAGGTCGTGTTCTCCTGTAAATTCTCAGAGATCGTTTCTCTTGTTCTTTTCAAGAACCAAAACAAGTTATGAATCTTTTAGTTCTTCTTTTTAGCTGGAGAGCCTCTCGTGATCTTCTTCTTCTCATGCGTATCCTCTTGTGTATTTTGCATGTATTCTTTTTTCATGCCATTTCTCCCCTTCAGGAAGGTTCTTGAACTATCTTGTTCCTTCTGTCAGAAGGAAAATTGGGTTAGTTTAGGCCTGTAGGAAAAAATGCCCTCTGTGGTACTTCGGGTTGACAGTTTTCTGTCTCCCTAGCCAGACCCTCCATGCTTCCATTCATTGTGGTGGTTGATAGTTCAACCACTAGACCTTTCCTTATTAACTGATTTCTCCTTCCGATTAGAATGAGGTTTATTATTCCAGCAAGGAGAAATTTGGGTCATTTTGACACAATGAACCCTCTCCACAGTTTTCTCACTCTTTTTCCTCTAGTGATATCATGGCCATTAATTCAAGGCTTCACCCCCATAGCCAGTCATTGGAAATCTAAACAAAATATACCTTTACATTGTTCCCATGAAATAACATGGTGATCATAATTAATGATTAATTACAAGGTTGGGGAAATAAGGGTATTACAATCCCCTGCCCCTTAAAAAGGGAATACCATCCTCGATATTATTTCTCAGTAACACCTATAATTCCTTTGTCATTCAACTTCTTCATAAATATTGATCCTATTCCTTGATCAGGACCTTTTCAGACCCTTGGTATTTGTCACCTGCCTTCAATAATATTGGAAAACAAGCATATTAATCACAATTTCATGCGAAAAGATTTTCAAGAGGAAAATTTTCATAATATATCACAATACTTATCTATGCAGTCCGTGAATTTTCATCCACATGGCTGTCTTGTTATCTGGGCTCAATGTTTTTCCTAGACAAAGACATTGTGTTCATGATCCCAATCGATAGTTTATAAGAATTATCTAAGTCTCCTCTTCCTTGTAGTCACTCACCCTCCAGGCCCAGGCTCAGGCATCCCCTTCTCTGCTATACAGTTCCTCGGGAGATGCATCTTTCCTTTCCAAGGATTTCTCACACAAGAAGAATTTCAGATAATTCATTGAGCTTTACAGTCGAGGTGTCCCTCAGAATTGTTCTTCTGAGGTGTCCCTCTAGCTTGTGTTTCCACAACACAACATATTCTAGGTGATCATGGCTTACCATAGGGTTCTCTTGTCCCAATCAATATCCTTTTTCATTCTTTCCATATTGACAACCTTTGCCTGTCCTCCTGAGATAGATATTTTTCGTCTCACACGTATAAAAAAATTATGATATATTATCATCAATTTCAAATTCATAATTATCCTGTAAATCTTTCAACCACAAATTCCAATTTCCACATTTATTTTCAGATCTGTTCTATAGAGGAACCATATTCACAAGTATGGGACTTCCTCCCTATAGCAGTTTATCTCAACAGGAAATTGGTCTTTCTTATGGGCTTACAACACTGCCATATCCAAGACCCTTTTCTTCCCGCAGTTTCAACATTCCTCAGCCAAACAAATTGTTAGTTTTCATGCACATTGTATTTTCAAAACTATGCATAGTAACAATCCATGTCATTTTCATCTATTCAAGGGTACATAGAAAAAGGAAATATCATTATTTAAATATGTATCTTTTTAACATACCAAATTTCCCAAATGTAGTTCAAATCTCAGTTGAATTTAATCAGTGTGGCAATATTCATGGCCACATCCATACCCAATGTACCCTTACATTGGGTTCAATTTTTCCATACTTATGACAAGCACCTTGTCAAGGTGTGTTGGAGATTGACCAACCTATTCACCATAAGGTTTAATCATTCTCATTCATTATTGCAGTAGGACTGTGATTCCTGCTATAGGACAATCATGATCCCAAACTAGTGCATATGAAACTAAAATTTACCCTTGAACGCACCCAAGCATTCTTCCTTCAGTACTAACCAGGGTTTCAATACTCATTGACACCCAAAATTATTTTTTCTTCATTAACTACACAATTTAAGTGGAGTAGTGTATGGTCCTCTTTCCTCAATGGAAAATCCATTGTCTACCCTCTATGCAAACATGCATTTCCTCAAAGCAATTCCATGCAATGTGCTAACTATGAGAACCTTTATTCCCAATATCCCTAGATTGGTAATTGTACCCATGGTACTCTTTACTCATGCACTTTCTTTCAAAGATTATAACCCATACTTGAATGACATAGAGTTGCTCTGTTTGAGGTTTTCCATCATGGACAACCTTCTTTCTCAACATCTCCAATTTCTTTCTACACATTTCCTACATCATAATTATATTAGTTGTCATGTAAAATAAAAAAAAATGCATGTATCATATCAACAAAACATTTCCAGATAGACACTTCATCCCATTATCCTTAATGTTTTCATGAGTACAACACAAACTATTCTCAATTGTTTCTATAGTTATACAATCATCATCACTATAGTGTCAAAACATTTACTTTTATCAACACACCCGTTTCTCATTCTAGAGAAAATATAATATACAATAGGAAATGATTTAACCCCTTTTCCAACTCCTTCTACATAGAATGGGAATTTCATTCCATCTGAGTTACTCCAAGGCCTTATTGGATTTACTTAACACGGCTCATCCAAGCCTATTAATTTAATCATACTCAGGGGTTTATTTTTCTTTTACCAACTGTACACATTTCCACAACTTCCCATTTAAGACCTACAACTCTGTAAGAAATTCAGATTTTTAAAAGTGAGAAAAGTATTCCCCCTTTTCCCCTTCTTTGCTTTTGTAATTTACTCCCTATTGGGATCTTCCTACTCTTTTCCTTGAGAAACCTTAGTTAGGCTCACCCTAACCTTTTGGATACATCAACATGCTTCAATATAATTTTTTTTGTTCATAATGAATCATGAACCTGTGCATTCTACACATTACCATTCAATTATTAGAATGGTCAATGTTCATTTGTTAGTCTTCCATTCATGCATGATGTTTTAAAATGTAATCCAAGATTCTTATATATATAATATGGAGGAATAAAAAAGATGCATGTTTATATTCCTTATGGAATATTTGGTAAAAAGCTGAAGCTAACTCAAGGTTTAGGCCATCACAGATAGTGAAGTATACGCAATAAGGAAGTTGCATGTTGAAGGAGTTTCCTGTGGAGGAACAATGTGAAGACTCTATCGGGAGAACATAGTCACAACCTTATATATAATCTGTTGGGAGAACATATTCTATATATATATATATATATATATATATATAGTCTTACAACCCACCGCTCAATTCTCAGCAGTCATTAAGGTTGTGACTCTTTTCTCCTGACAGAGTCTTCACACTGTTCCTCCACAGGGAACTCCTTCAACATGCAACTTCCTTATTGCATATACTTCACTATCTGTGATGGCCTCAACGTTGAGTTAGCTTTAGTTTTTTACCAAATATTCCATAAGGAATATAAACATGCATCTTTTTTATTCCTCTATATTATTTATCCACACATATTCCTTATTTTTAATCTTACATTTATGATGCATCTAACCACATGCATAATCATAAATCATTTAACCCATGATTGTTCACAATTGTTCTCATGCAGTCCTCAAAGGAATAATCATGTTTCATTTTATCATGAAAACAGAGCATCATTACACATTTAATCTTTCATCTATTTATACTATCCCTTCCTAAGGAAATGGAACACATTCCTCTCAAGCTATCATTAAAAATCAAACTTTCTTGACTCTTCAAAATAGAGTCGGCCATGCATCCACGAGATTCATTCAATCTTGGCAAGTGAAATTCTTACCTTACATTTCACTCATTTAGGCAATCACATCATTCCTTTAGTATACATATTCTCATACATCATATGTATGCATTAGT
Source organism: Picea mariana (assembly GCA_032191745.1). NCBI lineage: Eukaryota > Viridiplantae > Streptophyta > Pinopsida > Pinales > Pinaceae > Picea > Picea mariana. The sequence continues at coordinate 24,588 of JASDQU010501100.1, read as the reverse complement.
TGCACATTTAATATCCTTCATATCTACTTGGTCTTAATACTAGTCTTCATATCAAGCAACCTCACATTGCATCAAATTCATGCACTTAAGCATATATGTAGTGTCCCCAAGGCCGAGCCCGTTGCAGATCATGTTATATGCAAAGAATTGTAAATATGTTCTATAGGTTGGTGAGCCAAGTTTTGAATAAGCTATAGGCTTATGAGTTTTGTTAGGCCAGGGAGCCTAAGTGCTGAAGGCCAGGAGCCGGTGGATGTACTTGTTTGTATGCAGGTCAATTAATAAAATATAAATACCGCCAGTGCAGACCGACCACGATGAATGAGTGATGGGGGACTGAGCGTCCACATAAGGGTCAAGGAACTAGGGGCTGG